>JANJPG010000224.1:0-13468 GCA_030407185.1 Lipomyces yarrowii
TCGGGTCAGAATTTACTTTTGTATGATACTTTAAGTACAAACCATTAAACCTTAAAATGTGTCATGGCATTTCAAGCAAATTCATCTTAAATCACAACAAGTATACCAGATAGCCCAGTGGTAACAATTATCGTTTCTCTAGGTAAAGGATTTGACGATTACGAACGTCCGACTATCCACTCTGGTTCTTGAATTGGTCGGTAACGAATCAAGGAGGGCTAAATGACAAGCACAGTGCAACAATAAGACATAGCAACGACCAATCTTGGGAATGCAACTTGTGAGTGTGTTATATGCGGTTGCTGGGTAGTGATGATCCCAAATGACTAGTTGTTTAGAATACACCCTCTTGCTTTCATTTGAACTCAACTGTAAGACGAGAGTTGTTTTCTCCCTAGAATTGCGACACCTGACGTGGTATTGGCAGTTATCTATCTTAAATATATATACATGAATTATCAAAGCAATTGCGATTGGTGCGCATTAATTAACAACAGTAAGGACAGATAGACTCCCTATTCCGAGCCAGTATGATATCAGTTAATTCCGAACGCAAAAGTTCGTAGCAAGACGTAAGCGCCAACTAAACCGACCACTGCACCCAACACAAGTCCATTGCCTTTAGGAGTGACTGTCAGATACACAATTCCACCGATCAACATCTCCATGTTCTTGACCCGACCTCTTCGAGCAGCAATATGTCGATTTTGCAGCTTGATCTGGCGGGCACGAATCGCTGTTGGCGCGACCTGTCGGTCCATAGATACTCCTCGCGACGTGATTGGCTGAGCAGGTGTTGTGGTTGATGCGGCAATATTATTCTTGAGCAATGTGGCCACCAACTGCTCGGACAGAGCGCCTGGCCTTTTGAAAGGAACCTTGGCGACGGCGTAAACAGGTATATGGTCCGAACCATCGAGCTCAGGCAAAGATGTGTACTTTTCGATTCTGATGTCGCTGCCTCCTTCAAACATGTCTAGATACAACACTCTGTCACACCAGGAAGGAACGCGTCCAGGCACATATTCCCGGTCCGAATCAAGTTTATACGTCGGTGGAAACGTCACCTGCGCTTCATCGAACCCATAAAACGCTGTGCCGACCTCATTCCTCGAGAACGACAGCTCGTCGTAGTCAAGCCAATCTTCCACGTACGAACGCTGTGGCGCCACCCATTTTGGCGTTCGTGAATAACTTGCAGTTGGATGGTTACCTCGATCTGATGGTGGTGGTAAGGCGACTCGATAATTCAAATCGCCAAGAATGAACACTTGTGAGCCATCTTTATATAAAAAGTCACGATCCGTTCCATCTTGCTTTGGAAACTTAGCATTATTGTCAGTGAAAAAGGCAAGTTTCCGAGCGATGTCTTGGAAATTGTGATCGCGGATCTCCCTGTACCCTTCATTTGCACAAAAATGTGCGGCAACAAAAGTGATCTCTGTCGAAGACGTACCCGATGAAACGTTGACTCGAATGCTTGCGACTCCTTTTAATCCAGTCTCAAAATAACCTAATGTGACGACGGATGTTCGCACGTCGCTAATACTTATGAATTCTGAATGGATATGTCGAAAGAGGAGTCCAACCGTTGGACCCCCGGCGTTACATGTTGCAACATGCTCGTATACTTCGTCGTTAATCCCGGTAAGATGCGTAATAGCATCGACAAATGGTGCTAAGCTCTCTTCTTCATTGCCCCATAGGAAACAATCGTAAACGGTCGACAGTTCTTGGAGCGAGAGGAATATGAGGTCAGGCTCAACTACCGATCGTGACGTCTGCGGCTGCGGTTTCTGTTGCTCCCGCACTATTGACGATATTGTCTCCCGAATCACGCTTGTTGTATGCGGAACCTGCGCACAATTGAACACGAACAGTAGTACTTTAAGATTATCTTGCTCGGCGTTCATTGTGGTGGTAACTGTATCAAACTGGGATCTACACACACTAAGGTTTTTCGGACTAAGGTTCTAGACAATATTCAACCGTTGACGGTCGCACACGCCCGAGTTATACGCTACTCTATGGTCATTGAAGATGTGTATTCTTAAAGATGTGTATTCTTCCTACGAAAAACAGTCTAATAAACATAAAGGATGTAACCTTTCATCGACATTCAATCCCCATCGCCCCAACTTAATGGGACACAACGAAGACCAAACTTCCTATCCAGGCATCGGAAAAAATATATGCATCTTTTCTTCTCGATCTCGAGAGATCCAAATGGGAAGCAATGCTTCAACAAATGGCAACGGAACTCCTTATGAATCGACCAAGTACCGCCGTGGCAAATTCTCTCTTGCGTTTTTGATCGAAGAAAAAAAAAGAGAAAAAATTTCAAAAGGAATGACTTACCACCTGATTTTATAGATGTTCAGAGACCTAACCCTACCACCACTTCGTCCAGCCGCTATAGTTTGTACTTTCCATTTCGTTGAGCAAAGAGAAGCAATTAGAATGCGATTCAACGTGCCGCTGTTTCCGATGCTGTTTCAGTATAGGCTACAGATAGCGCTGTCGACGAAGACCTATTTTCAGCCTGATGAATTTTGGCAGGCATTAGAGCCAGCTCACAGACTGGTTTATGGCTATGGATATTTGACTTGGGAATGGAAAGAGGGATTACGGAGTATAGCTCATCCTATGGTGTTTAGTGCAGTGTATTGGGTTTCGGAATTGCTGGGGCTCGGTGACGCTGGCTTGGTACGTTGGTTGGTGAGGTTGTGGCTGCTTCGAGATTAGTTCTGATGAAAATTATACAGATTTATGGACCAAAAGTCCTACAAGCATTGTTTGCTGCAATTGCCGATTATTCCGTATTCCGATTTGCTGCTAAGTACTACGGTGATGAGGTATCGCGGCTGACGCTGATGTGTAGTGTCACGTCGGCGTTTAACTACTTTGTGTCCATTCGCACATTTTCTAATTCGCTCGAGATGACGTTACTAATTTGTGCATTAAACTACTGGCCATTGGATAAGGCAGCTGGGAAAGTCAATATGCTGTGCGTAATACTCTTCGTTGTCTATGCCGTGGAAGCTAAATTGTTCATAGAAACTACACAATCGCACTGGTTCTAGGAGCAGTGGCTTGTGTGCTGAGACCGACAAACGCCTTGATCTGGTCGTACCTTGGTGCAGCATTGGTTCTCCGACTGAGATCATTCAAGATAGTAGCCGTAGCAGGCGCAGTTGGGTATGTCTATATTTGTGGTCCTCCTTAACTAGCTAATATGTCTAGGACCATAATTTTGTCGCTCAATGCTCTCGTCGACATGTGGTACTACCAACGACTCACATTTCCGCTGTACAATTTTTTGAAATTCAACATTGTAGAATCTCTGTCTTCATTTTACGGCGTCAATCGGCAATTATACTATATAGTGGAAGCTCTCCCACAGCTCCTCACCATCTACCTCCCATTTTTCTTTCATGGGATCTACATGTCCCGCTCATCCACGCTCGCGCAAGCGTCCGTCTTCATTGTATTCGTGTACTCCCTCATAAGTCACAAAGAAGTTCGCTTCATCTTTCCTCTCCTGCCTATATTCCACGTTTTCGCGGCTATATCACTCTCTCGTCTCCGCATTTTAGGCCTTCCGAAACTGAAATGGATATTCCTAACACTTCTCTTGCTGGTGAATTTGCCACTGGCATTATATGCTAGCACAACCCACCAACGTGGGGTGGTGGACGTGACATCCTACATCCGGACAACACCGTCTATAGAATCCGTCGGCTTCCTAATGCCATGCCACTCGACACCTTGGATGAGCCACATGCATCGTCCGGATGTAAAAGCGTGGTTTCTAACTTGCGAGCCACCGCGAGGATTGCCCCGTTCCGAGCTTGCGACGTACAGAGACGAGGCAGATCAGTTTTACGACGACCCAGAGCTATTTTTGCGCATGCATTTTCCACCTATGAGGGCCAATGAGACAGAGGCGACAATGTTTCGATATAATTGGCCATCTCACCTGGTCGTGTTTGGAGCGCTGGAGGAGTTTTTGGTTTCGTTCACTGGTGACGAATATGCTGAGGCGAGTTGGTTAACTGTCATGTTGGGTTTGGCACGCAAAACTAATAAACTCCAGTGCCAGCGATTTTTCAACAGCCATTTGCATGAAGACCGAAGACGTCGGGGAGATGTTGTGGTATTTTGCAAGCAAAGTAATTAATTTGGCATAGCATTTTATTGCCTTTGCAAGTCTGAGATTTAGGGCTTCTTTGGAGTTATTCCCGGCCATGCAGCGTTCGAATACCGGCTTATATACCCGAATGACTCCCGTGAAGTCGGACTTATTTATATGGAGACAGTACTTGCTTGGATGCTGTCCCAATTCGAAGAAGCGCTTATGGTTGCTCTTGCTCTGTCATCGAGACAGTCGCTAGATCTCGATGGGCGGATTACTCTAGTGATGCCGGACATGAGTGGACAGGCAGGGAAGATTGGGAGCAGAGAGAATTTCGAAACCCCAGTGAGGTCTACTACCGCAAATTGGACTGTGGCTTGTGAGGAAGCAGCCGACACGTACCTAATCTATGCGACAATGAGGTGCATTAACTGTCCGAATACTCGAAATACCTGCGGTTTATATTTATGAATCTCTGGGAATTGCCTCTGCTGTGCAACTCTCTGATCCCACCATTATGTTAGGGTTTAGTCTAATAAAGATGCGACCATTAATGGAATCGGACCAAATAACGTATTCATTACATAATACTGCAAACATCAATTTCCATTGATAATTACCCGGGTGACTGTCGACAAAAGAAATCAGGTAATATCGTACTGCAAAACGTAATCAAAAGCCGAATACACTTAGCCACGAAATAGTTTCGTAAAAGCGTGCTTCAATTTGTCCGCCGGGTTCGTCCAAGGTTGGTCTAAGTTATATTCTTGTACGCGCAGCGGACCTGGCCAAATAAGGACAAAAATCTTAGCATCGGTTACCAACTTTAGCGGGGTTTGCTCCAATACGGAACTTGAGGTGGGTAGCCTTGTTGGTCGTCATTGTAACCGCCGCCATTGCCGTTGTTGTAGTTGGAAGGGTGGGGATAGCGTGATGGGGCAGGTGACGACCACCCAGGAGGGGCTTGCGGTGGGGGGGATGCTACGCCGTAGAATTGCTGTGGAGGTGCATATTGCTGATACTGATTTGGATACGCCTGATACTCCTGGTTATACTGTCCAGGATACTGGGAGAATTGGTTTGGAAAGTATGGCTGAGGAGGCTGAGGATATGGATAATTCGGATTGTCATACTGCTGATTATTGGACGGCCCTGGCGGCGGCGTTGGCGATAAGGCAATCCCAGTAAAACAAGCAGACTAATAGGGGTCAAGTAGCTTACCTTCATATCCTTCCCAGGTCACCTTTCCGAGTTCGACGACTCCTGTATGCTGGTCGGTCCACGAGACAAGCAATTGCCCTCCGTTGGACTCAGGGAAGGCCCACGGATGCGCGTTAACGCAGTAATTTATGCCACTTTGTGGCTTATAGAGTTGGTGGAGCAGCATGTCATTCGTCCACGGCCCTTCAGGACGAGGAGCGGAGCGCATTATTATTTTATTATCGGCCCACATGGTGCAACCAACCATGATGAAGCACCTGTAATATTGCGACCAAAACACCGAGCCAGACTGTAGTTTCCAGAATAAGTCGGACTTTTGGTTCTCATCCTTAGTCCATCTGCCTTTATTCCAGAACTCGTATGCGGACTTGTCAGTGATGCGACTTTTCAGAACACGGGCGCAGTATATGTGGTCGCCTTGACCGCCGTACAGATAGACATGGTCGTTCACGACCACAGTATCGAACGATCCCCAGTCAACGCGGTCCTATTAAGTCAGTAATTGTGCTTTCATACAAGTGAAGGTTCATAATTACTTTAAAGAACGGCTCGTTCATAATGCGCGTGCAAATCAGCTGTGACCTGTCCGGAGAGAGCTTAACGTTGGCAATCTGGATGCCGTACCCAACATTGTCTTTCATTTGTTGCGTCTCAGTACGTCCCTTATGAAAGAAGATATAGCCCCTAACTTCGTCAGTTCTGACAGATTTACTAGCCACCAGAGCGACTGCGTACTCTCCTGGCGACGTCTCGGCGATCTTGGAGAACGACCAAAGATAGACGCGCTTCTGCCCGCCATTCTGATGATCACGGTTGAACCTTGTCTCTTCATTAGTGAACGGTATAAACTGCACTGGCTTTCCCTCGCGATCGCAATTCCAATATCGAGATTTGACTGGATTCTGGACGTAACCGAGTGCACAAGTCGAGGTTAATAACCCGATCATCTGGCCATTGCGGTTAAGCGGGAACGTGTCTCCAAACGCCCAGAATGGCACACCTCCAAGGACGGATGAACAACCGATGTCACGAGTATATCTATGCCCGTTTTCTAGCCAATTGTCAGCATCACCTTCGGGTAAGTTTGGCCTATAACTTTTCCACAGTACCATCAGCTAACGTGCCAAGACGCTCAAATGACTTTACTGTCAACGGCAAGTGTCCTAGTGACATTTTGATGGGCAACAGATTAGAGAATTATCTATAATATGAAAGAAGAATCGGAAGCGCGCGGATGATAATTGGCCTCGAGGTCCCAATTGCTGCCCCCCGCGACCGCCAAGCTTGCTCGAAACTGTTCCGGGAGCCGCACGCTAGGCTCGACAGCTTGCGCGTCCAAATTTCCACCCTGAAATAAATTACTATAAGTTAACTACCGATAGTTAACGAATTATCACAGCGCCGTCTAGATACAAGACGGCGCTCGTAGCGAATTAAGAGATCACAGCGACTAAATCCGCTTCCTAATTTGTTGTAGGTCTAGGTTACTCGGTGCATTGTGATGTCATTATGCATGGTCAAGTTAGGATGATGTCCTCCTCCTGAGTGACCTCATTGGTCGTTTTCCATATCCACATATCAGGTCCCAGGTGTCATGCAGTCGTAGTATTTAGAAATTACCTATCGATAAGCATCTAATGGCACTCAATGTCAACCAGTGCCCCCTTCGCCTTCATTTTCGCAAAGTACAGGCGCTTCTCGGCAAATATCCACATTCCATCCTTCGCAAAGCAGAAATTCGCCGCTACACCTGCCACAATTATTTTACCAATTAACGTGCCATGCGAGTCCCACACGTGAATTCCATCCCCGCATCCAGAATAGACATTTCCCTCCGCATCGCATTTAATACCATCCGGGACGCCCGTATCGCAGAATGCAAAGACGCGACGATTCGCTAACACACGCTTATCGACGACATCGTACACATAGATTGTAGATGGGCTTCGAGCATCGAATGAAAATTGCCGACCATCACCAGGTCCAGCATGGGCTTTGAGTGCCCCTGTATCGGTGACATACATTAACTTGTAATCGGGACTGAAGCAGAGACCGTTGCACATGGTGAACCCATCTGCGACAGCCCAGCATTCTGAAGACTCTGGACTGAATCGGTACACTTGTGGCGGTAGCACCGGGTAGGGTCGAAAGGCCTGCTCGTAGCCATACGTGGGATCAGTGAACCAAATATCGCCCGTTTCGTGGTGGATAACAACATCATTTACGGAAGAGAATTCACGTCCATGAAAGTTGTTGATTAAGGTCTCGGAATTCTTCGTCACTGGATCGACGAGAACGAGTGCTGATGGAGTGTATCTATCGCCTTGAGAGCAATATAACACTCCTCCACTATACTGGCATGCACCATTTGCCTGTACAACCTCAGGATAGTCCAATTCTTCGACTTTAAATGTCTTGCAGTCGACGGCGTACAGGTCGATGGGATCGCAAGTTTGAAAGTTCGCTGTAAAATAAATAGAGTCTGTGGCCTTGTTGTAGACGCCGGCTTCGTGAGCAAACTGGTAATCCCGCTCTTCAACCAGCGTTAACTCTGCATCTGTCCCAATAAGCTCAAGAAAATTGTCGTGGTAGACGCAAAATCCGATGTTTCTTCTAAACGAGCTCGCATAAGCGATATCCTTGACTTCACGTTTTCGGTCGACGCGGACAACCTTCGTGGTCGTCTGTAGAGTCATTTCCGAAGCAATTGATCAAGTCAAATAGGATGGGGTCGCAATTCTAATAAATCGGCAAAGAGAGTTGAGGAAGCCTAAATGGAGTGCAGTGGAGTAAGAATCCCCGCTAGTGCCCTTTCGTTAGCACCCCGCACTACCACCAAGTTACTGTTCAAACCCCAACACTTCTGAATTGCTTAATCTCAAATTGTTTCCACGGTGATTGCGGCAATTATTTTCTGCTCAGCTGCTCCCGAGAGTCTTCGTCGCTGGAGCTCCGAGGTCCCGTCGGGGCTGTCGCCGAACCCCGGCCCAGGCGATAACGCCGCACCGCCGCCCTCGAGTCGCCGCTGGCCTTTTGGCACCATTACGATATTCTGGGTTTCTAGTCTCCAACGCCCACAGTTGTCGCAGCTGGCTAGCGTGTCGACAGTTGCATGTACGTAGATTGCGCAGCTCAGAATGGCCTACTGCCAAATATGTTTGGACCCAGTGCAGTGGGGGTCATCGAAGGTCAAGCTTAATTTTTAATAGTACAGTCAACTGTGCATTGGTTCGTGGCTTGGAAGAACATTTGCATCATTTTCAGGGATCCTAAGCGGAGCAGTCAATTATCTTCTACAAAACTTTTTCAATCATCTTAATTCCCTCGCGTTCGACAATTTCTCTGATAGGATCACAGATCTCCTTCCTATACGGTGCCAGAAGACCAGGCGTATTGAGAGCTGAGTGACCATCCAATAGCAACTGCGTTGCGATACCACATGTCAAGCCGACCGACAAGGCCATGGCGGAGTACCCAGTCGGGTCGCCAAGTAACTCGAGCGTGGACGTGAGTGTGTCCTGTTTCGATGGTGAGTAATACAACGAACTCAGGTTGCGAGGCACAGAGTACATACCGTCTTTCCATCGCTCCGCTCGACTACGAACTTATGCTGAAGCATAACGAGATCCTGCTCTCCTGGTTGGTAGCTCAATAGGTTCTCCAATTGGCCGCAAAGCGTATCCAACATGTTTCCTCTTCGAACGGTGGCTTGTTCAGTCGACAGTATACCGATCCAGCGCAGGCCAGCGATGATTCGATCGCTCTCGGCCTCACTGGAAAAGTTGCAGACGTCCTTGATACGAGAGATGAGGGCCCTGAGAAGTAACAAGTCAAAGGATGAACTACATAATATATCTTGGAAACCGGTACCGTTCATTCGAGTCCGTCGCACCAATCGCCCTCTGTTGGATTTGAGCCCATGTCATGCTTTCTGTCAACCAATCCTTTTCACCTGAGTCCAACCAGCCAAGGTTGCTCAATGCCTGGACAAATTCGGGGTTTCCCTCGTACCTCAGGGACCCTCTGAGGACGGTTTCTGCTTCCGGGATGTTGTAGAACTCTCGAAAGGGCACAGAATTACGGTTTGGATATGCAACAAAGTCATACCCATCTGTAACGAAGTAGTGCTTGGAAACTGACATTAGTTCTTGAGCAGAGACGTCCACCTGTTTACCTTCGGAGAGATAAGATGCAGAGTTGCATTGTGCCAGCAAGGAGCCGCGTGGAGACCAGGAGAATTTGAACCGCAGCGGATTTCCGGCGCATGCTGGTGCTGGAAGCCCTCCACAGTAGGAGTAAAACTCTTTAACCTGTATCAAACGCAGAAGTTAGATGACACATGAGTCTGAGATGAGGTCGATGGATGGTTCCCACTTCCATACCTTGCCACCTGTTGCGTGAACTTCGTCAATGGTCTTAATCGCATATAAGTGATCAATACCAGGATCCAGACCGACCTCGTTGAGGACGACGATGCCAGCCTGCTTCACTGTCTCCTCTAACTCTCGCATTGCAGGAGAAATATAGCTGGTCGTCACGACGTTCGTTTTGCCCTTGACAGCAGACTTGATCACTGCTGCATGGTAGATATATGGCACGAGTGAAATGACAACGTCGTAGTCTGAGACACGCGCGTCAAGATCGGCAGATGACGAAACATCGAGAGAAATCGCCTCCGTACGAGGCAAGCCAGATATGAGAGCTTGAGCGGTCGATAACGTTCTGCAGGCTATATAAATGCAGATGTTGAGTCAATTGAGACGGGTAACTACACCAAGGCAGAGACTAACCGACAGTGATTGCGTTTTTAGTGTCGCGAGTGAGATACTCGACACATGGCCGAGCAACCATACCGCTCCCCAGGACTAATATCCTGTTACAAGACATGTCGGCTTGATTGACGGCTCAGTTAGCTGAAGGACTTTTGGGGCGAACTAGCACTATCAACCAGTAGATCTCTGGGAATAATGCCAAGAAAGATCACCAGTTCGGGGCGTGTCGTCGTTTAATAGTTATTATTGATCTGTCTAATAATGACTCTACAAACTCAGCATCATACTAACTCCAATATGGACAGACTAGTGCAATAGTATGCATCGATGCGTGCCTCTCCATATTGTGGTTGACCAACATCGGATTTGCCGGTCTAATTAAACCGTCGGCTTAGATAAGATAAGAATTTTGTATGTCTTAGTTGAGCCGCACCGAGGTTTTTGACTCATAACTGACGTCGGCAATCCCATTGCTTGCGTCTGTTGTCCCCACAACATTTCCGTTTTATGGTTACTAAATACAAATGCGATTCATAGGGTATATAACAAAATATTTATGCTGGCAGCAGTCAACATCGGAACCACTCGGGATCGAGTAGCGTTGCAACAAGGTGAGCATCACGGTTTGACTCTGAAAAGAGCCTGCACTATTCATTGGGATAGGGTTCCAACGGAGAATCCGGCAATTCGATGCGCGTCTGGTGCGGGATATTATTAACCAACGATGTACGGTGGTGTGTAATTGGGTACAATACAGTATTTTGGCCCTTGCCAACGACGAATAATTGGGTTAAAGGTCCGTGGTGCTTCATTATATGTTCTAGATATAGACCTTTGTTTCACGCCTCAAACACTCTTCAATTCAACCTCAAATTCCCATCCACTCTCAGTCATCTTCAACCTATACGGCCCCAAAACTCCAGGTCCACATGCTTGAGTGCCCAGGCCATGCTGTGCCAAATCCACTCTCAAAATCCAGTCTTCACTAGGAACAACCTCGTATGGATGTTTGGCGACTTCGAGACCAGCAATTTTATTCGAAACTTTCAGACCGAACTCAGTATTCGTATTGACTGCAAGACCTTTCCTGCCTGATGAACGAATATATGCCCATCGGGTGCCCATGCGATTTCCGTTCTCCTGTGGCACTTCATATGGAACATCCAAATTTTTGATTGCCATCTCAAATATTCCAATCTGTGCAGCATCACATTTATCGGCATATGACTCACCTGGACCCTTGCCAAACCACGAGACGATGCCGTCACCATCGGCCGCGATATCTTTCGCGAGAGAGAATTCCCACCCAATGCGTGGAATGTATTTTGGGAGCATATTCTTAGTGGTTGAGTTCGGAGTGACCATCGTTTTGATCCTTAAGACATCAGGTGCGATGAGGATGTATGTCACTTTGGCGACAAACTTCCATCCCAATCCTGGAGGTGCAATGTCGGTCACAGTCTGGACAGTGAGGATACCATTTGCTGTGCTGGTGTCGACGCGCCGGATGCTGTTAATGAGATGATCAAGGCCGTACCTTTGCCAGTACGGCTTATCAACCGGCTTATCATTGTCAATTGGCGCGCGCCAGAATGTGAGAAGATTGCTCTGCGGTGTCAAAATATCAGTGCCATCAACGGACCAGGCAGCAATTCTGGCAAGACTCTTATTGAACTCGAAAGTGAATGAAGAACTGGTGACGGTGAGACACTCAGGCGTGTCCTTAATCGAAGCAACTGACAGGAATGGTTGTGTCGGGATAGCTGCTCTAGAACAAGAATTTGCGAGCAGGAATTAGGCCCATGAAATTTCGAAGCCAGCATCGGCCCAGTTTGTAGGCTGCTGTAGTGAAAACGTAATTGTTAGCCAAACCTCACCAGCCTCCTCGACGTGGTTGATGACCGGAACCGGGACAGAGACCGTTTTTCCCGCCGGTATGTCTGGAATTTCAAGCAAGCCGGAAGCAATAAGATTACGTTTCGATTTGCTACAAAGGGTTAGTCACGATCATGTATATTACGGATTGTCACTCACACGTCGGTTGCAGAGTACAAACAAACGTTCCAGGTTGCTTGCAAATGCTCCAACCCAACATAGTCGTAGGCGTTTGTAATCTCAAACTTTCCGTCCGTCAAAGCAACAAGGACCGGTTCGTATGCCTTCTTAAGCTCAGCTAATCCCGGAGTTGGATTGTGATCCGAGAAACAGAGCCCGTCCATGACAAATGTACCGTCATGTGGGTACTCATCAAAGTCACCGCCGTAGCCAAAAAACTCGATTCCGTCATCGGTGTTAACTCGGTTTAGACCATGGTTAGCCCACTCCCAAATAAATCCACCTTGCAAGATTCTGAATTTCCGGAACATATGGAGGTATTCCTTCAGTGAGCCCGGACCGTTACCCATCGCGTGGGCGTACTCGCATAGAATAAGTGGTTTCTCAAAGTTATCACCGTGCTTTATCGCAAAATCCTCGAGCGCGCGGACAGACGGATACATCATACTGAACATATCCGCCGTTTTAGCCTCCGTATCGCCTTCGTATTGGACAAGACGAGTAGGGTCGAGGGTCTGGATTAGTTTATACATAGCTGCATGATTGCGTCCATAAAATGATTCATTGCCAAGGGACCAGATGACGATTGACGGATGATTGCGATCGCGTACAACCATTTGACGGGCACGGTCAAGGTATGCTGCCTCCCACTCGGGATTGTCGGACGTAAAACTCGCTGCACGAGTAAACACTATTTCTTTCCGCTCCTCATAAGTCATTGGCTCTGCCATATCTTCAGCTCGCGCAATTGCATCGTAGAAGCCGTGGCACTCCAAATCAGCCTCATCAATGACCCACAAACCAAGCTCGTCACACATGCAGTAGAATCTAGGATCGTTAGGGTAATGAGAGCACCTGACTGCGTTGATATTGTCTCTCTTCATTAGCAAGAGATCACGCCTGATAAAGTCGAGCGGCACTGCGCGGCCGAAGCGTGGATGGTGATCGTGTCTGTTCACTCCGCGAAACTGAATCGGATTGCCGTTGACGGTGATATTACCATTCCGGAGCTTGACTTCTCGCAGACCAATTTTCTGTTCAATTTTGTGGATTCTTCCGCTCTCGGCGTTGACAAGTTCAACCCGGAGATTGTACAAATTAGGAGTCTCGGCGGTCCAGAGCCGTGCATTGGAATTGGAACTATGACATTGCACGTCGGATCCGACGGATGGACATCAATCACAGTGCCCCTAATAGTGTCAGCATTTGCGACCTCAATCCTGAGCGAGCCCGGACATCGAAGTCGGGCAGTGGTGATGGTGAGATGGACAAGAGCAGAACACTC
>JANJPG010000225.1:0-13398 GCA_030407185.1 Lipomyces yarrowii
GGTTCTACAGATAACATGTTATCTAGAATGTCTGTATTTGGCGAGTTGCCGAAGATCTCAATAATAGTACTAAATAAGAAGTTTATACGAGGAAGCTTCAAGGTTTTAGACACGAATTTGATGTTATCGTGCAAGACGATTGAGGACAATGGTGGTGGAACGCTAACGAGGCATGCGATTGCGGTCAAAAATGATCATTACCAATTTGAGATATCGCCATACAGTGCAACATTGATTGTCGAGATTCTAAGTCAATTCGAAGAGAGTTTGACTAACATTGAACTTCCAGAAGAGATTTTTCATCTGACAACTAAGCCCAAGGATGCCAATTCACCGAACCAAGCAGAGAATCCTCTTGTGACGCAGTCCTGGGACGGAATTTTTAAAGTCCCCATACGAGTTCAGCTCGAAAATGGGTCATTTCATTGGGTATCTGACGACTTTGATGACGACTCTAGTGGAAACTTTCATATGGTTATCCGGTCAGATATTATTAGATTGGCGTCCAAAGGGGAGGGGTTCATTAACTTGTCCATCTGCAAGTTTGCAGTGGTTGTGAAGGAGATGAGGCTACAACCAAAATCCGTGGAAAGTTCAAAAATATTTTCCGAAAGCTCATCCGTGATACCAGAGATATCGGTTGGTGTGTCACTGAAGAATGACGGCAGTAACAGAGCGCTGGGTCTTGGGATCCGTAGCTCCGAGGTCCATGTGATGGTTATCCCTTCTGTGGTTAAACTTGCAACCGCCATCGCCTCATCGATCTCAGAAACCGCGGATTCTGTGGCGCAGAAGATAGACAACTACAAGCGTCGATCAGCAATTCATAATCAATCAATAACATCCAACGACAATGTGAACGAACAGCCTACAGTCCTGACCGAGATTGGTCAGCGTTTCTTCAGCTCAGCCAATATCAGAGCCGACTTTGCTGGGGCAAAAATTGAACTTGTTGGAACAACCGACGAGAAGTATACCGAGGAGCCCCTACTTAGTCATCGCACGCCGGCTTTCACCCCCAAGTCAGACTCGGAATTTTCGCGACAGAAACAGACTCGTGATGAGATCGAGCCTCTTGCGACGCTTCGTGTTCCTGGTGTCCATGTGCTAATGGATTACTTAGCCGCAGCCCGTACGCAATCTCTTTTCGTTGAGATATTGATCGACTCGTCGAACAACAAGTTGTACCCTCGCATAATGCCTGTTGCTATGGAAATGGCTAGGTATCTGCAGGACACAATGAGGGAGCCAAAAGCAGCCCCGACTACTGCTGCTTCTGAAAAGGAGGTCGAGGCACGGATGGATCTAAAGTCCCCAGTTCAGACATCTGAGATCTTGGGCAATATAGAGTTAAATTTGGCACTACGGTTTGGTCGTCAAGAGTTTACCTTAAGCTGTGAACCGATCGCAAAAGTCGCTGCAAATACAGTTGTCGATGAGCTGTACTTGACTCTGAACACCTTCCACAAGGCGTCCTCAAATCGATTTTTCTCGTGTGCGATGCGATTGCTAAATATGAGGGCTTCCCTGCAACATATTTACTCTCGAGAATCAAGTGCTCAGATTGCCATTGAGGAGTTGACTGTTGCTGCTTTAAGCAGTCAAAAACTGATCCGTGACACTGGCTTGTCTTTTGTTGGAAAAGTCAATAATGTTCTAATGGACCTCAATATAAAGCAGAGCCACGATATACTACTCTTTCAAGATATTTGGTCACCGGGCCTAGCTTTGGGGGCGTCCCATCCCAAAAAGACTGCCGAGCAGCAAGCAGAGTTGCTGGTTCAGCGATATCATCGCGTTGCGTCCACGAATGCATTCCCGTGGAATGTGGATTTTGAGCTGACTAACTTGAAAGGAGGTCTGGATCTCGGTCAATCATTAGGAAAATTGGAAATTGGGCTAGACAAATTGTGGCTTGCATCCAGGAAATCGTCCGATTGGGAACAGAATCTAACATTTGGACTGTGCAAGTTCTCTTCGGAGTGCAAGGGAAGACTCGCCGGTGAACTTACGGTCAATGACATCCGAGCACGCTCTGCTATCCGTTGGCAAGTCCTTGATAATGGACGTATTGGTGTGCCATTGGTGCAAGTTTCCGCAGGTATTGAGGCATTGAGTGCCAAACTATACTTCGACTATCGGTTGTTCTTAATCGCTTCTGGGCGTGCTGTGCATTTAACTATGTTCAACCAGAAAGGAACTGCGCCGGATATCTGCGACAGACTGGTCTGCATTGCTGACTGCAACGCTGCGAAACTCTATCTAACCGTATTGGCACCATCGAACATATTGGCTATTCTAAATGCCATCGCGCGGTTGGACCAGGACAGGGCAGCTTCATATCAAGCTGTGCTGCGAGATTCGCAAGGCTTCAAACTGACCGACAATCTGAAATCACCAGAAGCTGCTGCTGCAAGGACTCGAGATGACAAGCTAGTATCCATTGGACTGCGGACAAAGCTGATTCTATCCATCCAAACTGCTGTAGTAAATGTATTCCCTAGTGCGTTGTCGGATTCCGAAGTGCTCAGAATTGAAGCAGTGAACGCTCACGCAAACTTTGGCATTGACGTGGAGTCATCGAAGCTCGGAAGTCATCTTGAGCTAATGCTGGGCCAATTCTTAATTGCTTTGTCGACGACGAAAGGTTTTCAGGAGGATTTGAATCTAGTGAGTGTTGAAAAGTTTGTTCAACATACCCGTGACGCTAAAGGGGGCATCATCATGCGTGTCCCTGCTGTGAGCGTTTCGATGAAAACTTGGCAACGCATAGGAATGATGACGACGGTGGAGTTTATATTCAGAAGTGTGTTCGAGGGCCGTGTTGACGTTGGATGGAATCTTGGGTCGGTCAACTTTATTCGAGATATGTGGAACACACATGTTCGGTCCTTCCAAGTGCGAAAGGCAGCGACAGTCGAAGGCAGGAACTACGGAGCACACTTCTTAGAAAGTGAAGAACTTGAGAAAAAGATCAAAGACGTCGAGCTCAACGAGAGCTATACATATATTCCACTAGAGCCACCTGTGATCGCAACACCGCAGCTGAGAGATATGGGTGAGGCTACACCACCATTAGAGTGGATTGGCTTGAATAGAGACAGATTCCCCGGTTTAACGCACCAGGCGATTATTATCCCGCTGCAGTCTATGTCGCGGAAAGTAGGTAAGCAAGTCTCCTGTGAATCCGATTATTTTAGCCATGTATCTTACTAATAGTTTAGAAATGGCGTACTCCAACGTTCTTGGAAAGGCTTGAGACAGGAGTATAGTACAGAGAGTTTGAATATATTTGGAAGTTGTATGCGACATCTTTGTGATTTGTACTTCAGACTGGACAGTGGGGTTTGACGTGTTTCAGATGTACATATTGTCGTGATTGAGTCGAGCTAGTCAGAGGTTATGGACGAAGTTTGTAGTTAGTGGTACAGGCCTGTCGTGCACATGACCTGTTGATCGTGTGTGCATAAAGTTGAAAAATTGTCATACGTATTTTATTTGTTTTTAGCTATATTTCCTTGCTAATGTTCATGGGTCTGGGACTTGGTGTTATGCGTGGTGTTTTTTCAATAAGTTGCAATAGAAATGAATTGTCAGGTCTGTCAGCGTTTTATATTATTGGGATGTCCCTGAATCGCAAATTTTTATCAGAAGTGGCATATGTGCGCCTGCGCCTTGATACGGCTTGCAATGAGAGATGGCCCTTAATGGCGGGTCACCGAGAATGCTCTGAATGGCGCCGCTTTGGATTTGCAAGCCTCAGCTGTCGTCATTTATGCCTCGAAATGCTCGTTTCGGCAGTGAGAGGTTAGCAAGACTTATACAGAAGTTCTGGACAGATCGCAGTTTGTCATCTTTAACGTCATTGGTCATTGACTGCTATAGGTATATTCAGCCGCTTGTGAATTACAGGCGTTTCAGGCTGGTTATGACTAACATGCAGATCCAGTACTCCGTATCACATTGATTTCTCTTATACACCATGTCGAAATCTCTCATGAGATCTATTAAAAATGTCACCAATGGGTACAGCGCAAATCAAATCAAGGTTCGAAACGGTTAGTAGATATTTTTGTTGGCTCTAGTTGGTGCATGTATATCAAGTTATCAAACTGGGCTCATATATTTGAAATTATGTCCTAACGGAAAACTACAGCCACCAGCAATGATCCCTGGGGTCCCATCTCCACGGACATGAATGAGATTGCGCAGTGCACATTTGACCCGTGAGCGTCCTGTAGAGTTCGGATTTGGATGGGAGAAACTCATTGCTATATAGTGGATCCTTCGTCGAAATTATGGACATGATTGGGAGACGAATGAATGATAAAGGAAAGAACTGGCGTCATGTGATGAAGGTTAGTATATCGGCTTTGTCTGAAATTTGGCGTCGATAACGGTGATGTCAGGCTCTTGTTGTGTTAGACTATTGCATCCACGTGGGATCAGAAGATGTTGTGCGATGGGCTAAGGATAATACGTATATTATTAAGACTCTGCGTGAGTTTCAGTATATCGATGAAGAAGGACGTGATCAGGGAGCAAACGGTTTGTGTTGCATTTGTATATATGAGGATATAGGACGCTAATCTTCTCACTTTTTGTAGTTCGCGCTAAGGCGAAAGACCTGACGCTGTTGTTGCTAGATGATGAACGAATCAGATCTGAACGAGCCAACAGAGACATCATGCGAAATAAGATAGGTCAGCCAGGTGACAGTATGTTTAATGGAGGATCGCAAGCTAGTCGGCAATATGAGCAACGACCTTCCGGAAGGATAGCTGCTCAGTCCGCTTTTGACAATGATGAAGATCTCCGAAAGGCGCTGGAAGAGAGTAAGCTTACTGCAGCAGAAGAAGCTGCCAGGCGACAAGACCTCCATCCTTTCGATGGTGTAGACGACCAAGATATTGCTCGAGCTATCAAATTGAGCGAGGAAGAGGTGACGAAAGAGCAGCAAAGGGCGTATTTCGATGCACAACATAGTAGTTTCTTGTTCAACGAATTACCTTCGAGGCAAACAGCGTCTCAGTATTTAGGGCAACCTACAGGATATCCTCGATCATCCTCGCCTTCCCAGGTACAGTTACATGAATCTGGATATCAACAGTCTTCGTCTCCGTTCCAAACAAAACAATACGGCAATGGCAATAATACCGATCTTTTAATAGACATTTTTGCGCCCTCTCAGTCTGTGTCTCAGCAAGTTCCCTTGGCTACGGGCAGCAATAACCCATATTCTCAGCAGCTCTACTCTCACGGCGCCACACAACGCATTTATGCCGAAAACACGTCGCAATCCGCGTTTTCCTCAGAGCCACTGTTTTCTACTGCTGCAACACAAACTCCGTCTATCACGTCGCAGACCTCAGCGCAGGCATTCCCACACTCTTCTTTTCCATTCTCTCAGCCCGTGTCCCTACAGCCTGCGCAAGGCCAGTCGACAATATTTCCGGGCGGTAGCCTGCACAGACCTGAACAGCAGCAATCTCAGGCGAGCATTTTCGGGAGTAACGCGTTCTTTAATTCCTCAGCTCAACAACCCATGTCGACTGGCTTCCTCCAGAATGCATACACGTCGTCACCCTTCCAGGTCCTTGGTAATTCAGGAAATGGTGGACCTACAGCACATCTAGACGCATTTGGTCAGTCTTCGTTTCCTCCACAAAGCTATCCTCAACCTATATTAGGTGGCCAGGCGGTCCATGAAGAGGCAGCAGCAAAGCGGTCAAATAATCCGTTTGCGAAGCCAACCGCTGCAGATTCTAACGAGACTAGCTTGCTGGTAGTAAGACGACAGGGAGAGTTCACCTATACCATATGAAGGTTAGGGTTATCCAATTACCCTGTCAGGAATGCACGTGACTTACTTGCATTAAGACGACCACCAGACCCCGTGATTTTGAACTTGCGAACAAAACCACCCCCGAATCTGATGGCCACCGTGCACGACAATCTGGCCCAAAGACCAGAATGCCGAGGAGGCAAGCCTCAGCGGTCTACCTCACTCTGTTTGGAATTTGGGCGAGCTTGCTCAGCCCGAGTTCAGTAACCTCACATGTATGTATGTATATATGTATATATACATAGACAACAAAAGGAACCTGACACAGTTCCATATTCACAGTTGAGTACGAGTCCCACGCCAGCGAACTGGCGGGCGAATCACCGTATTGAGGAGAGTCCTTGACAGACTCTCCTCTTAACCCCCAGTAGAGGACGAGCTGCTAGAACCGCCAGTGTACCAAATGGCTTGCCTCATGGCCACTCAGACTCACCCCGGATTCCAGGCTGCCCTCTTGCCCACAGTTGAGAACACTGTCTGCCTACATTAGTGTTAGCCAAATGAACGGGTTATAGGAATTCTGAAGTATACTCGCTTGTGATCTAAGAGGATCTCAGCCTGTCAGAGGCTCCCCTCTTGTTCTCTGCAGGCTGTGTCGCTTGCCAAGCGACTTAGTTCTCGTGCTGAAAATCAGTTGTCAGGGTTCTCCAAAAAACCGATGCCGAGGAAGGGGGGCAGAAGCAGCGGGGAAAGATGGCCTTATTTATAACCAGACAAGAGGCACAGAAGGTGCGGGCGCGAGTGGGCGACGGACTTTCCACGAGCATTCGACCTGTGGCTCTCCAGAGTCTTGGAAAGCGAAAACGCTGTCAGCATGCGAACGTGATTGCGCAACTTAATTTATTGTCTACGGCGCAAATCTACGTCCGAGCGCGATCGATGTTACACTGAATTGGAGTAGAGGGAGGTCTTGCAGCAGCCATTGTCGGATCCCCAGATAACCAATGACGCGAACAACAACTCCCTATTAAACCCTCAAGAGGATTCGAAAAAGCGCTGTCTTTTGAATCCAATATCGGATGGGCAATTGTGGACGTTGTTGTTCGCGGTGATTGTGGATGAGAGAGGGACGCGTTGTTTTGTTGACGCGTTCTGGAGGACGGGACGCAGTCGGCGAGAGCGTGTTAGAATTGCATCCTATGTGTGCTGCCCATCCTATATCCAAAATACAGAGATGAATTCCCTATGGGATAGTGACAATGATCATAGCCCAACTGAACAAGCACATTAACTCGCTCGCTAGTTGTGGCCATCATCTTTGCACTGCCTTGCTAAGCTCAAGCCACGTGGACCTCGCGTCCGTGCGCACTGGATGCTGCCTTCTCAGCCGCTTCACGTGTTCCTCCCCTTGAGCCGCACTCGTGCGTGTTCGTGTCAGTTACAGCTTTGTGTCAGCCAACTCGCTATCGCAAACACCTCTGGAGGATTCAAAAATGGCGCAGTTCAGCTGGGCCCCTGTGGACCAATACAAGGACAACTACTTCCTAGTGCTTCGGGAATTGTTGGTGTATTAGTGAGAAGAGGGACGCGTTGTTGACGCGTTGCGGAAACGCTGCGACGGGACGCGTCGGTAAGCGCGCCCTACAGCATGCGATCCGTGCGACCCCAGCATGCGAACTAAGCAAGTCAACCAATAACCACACCCAATTATATTAATACCTACCGGCATCCATCCGCCGCCCAGCCGCTGCTGCTCCGCCTGATTCTCTATACTCTCTCTTCTACATACTCCCAGAAACTATTCTCTATACATTCTTCCCCTCTCTACATACTTTTAGCAACACCATCAACAATGCAGCAACAATGCAGCAACAAACAAGCAACGGCCTCAGCCGTTCTGGAACGACACCAATGCGCAGGTCAGCCGGCAGCTATGGTTGCCATCGTCTTCGCTTCAGGCCGACGAGTGGGCTTCGGGGCCAATTGGTCACGGCTGGGGCAATTGCCTCCGGTGGTCTTCCACTGCCGATGTCCGCGATGGCTGGTTGTCGGTGATACCTGAACTGGCGCCCCAATCGACGGAGGAACCTGGCCTAAGGGTAAAGAAGTTCAGAATCTACCCGACGGCACAGGCACAGGAGAAGACCATCCTTCGTAGTTGGTTTGGGGCGGCTCGTTGGACATATAACGAATGTCTGCGAGCCATAAAAGTCGAGAAGGTTCGGAAATCGAAAAAGGAGTTGAGGGCCAGGGCGATCAACAAGGAGGCGGTTGAGACCTTGAAGATGCAGTGGCTCTTGGAGACTCCGTACGATATCCGGGACGCGGCCATGGATGACCTGCTGAAAGCATTTGCGTCGGGAGCAGCTAGGTACAAGAACGATAAGAAAGCCTTTGAGATCAAGTACCTCTCTCGACAAAAATGCTTGCAAGAGAGTATTGTCGTCCATGCCAAGCACTGGAAGTGCCGCACCGGGAAGTATGCCTTTCTTCGGCACATTAACTGTCAGGAAGAGCTGCCAGAGACACTGCCTCATGACAGCAGACTGGTAGCAGACTGGCGCACAGGTCAATTCTACCTGTGCATTCCCGGTGCGGTAAAGGTGGTGGAAGGTCCTGCCAAAGTTCCGCGGGTCGTGTCCTTAGACCCGGGTGTGCGGACGTTCATGACCGGTTACACACCTGATGGTGCGGTCTTTGAACTGGGGAAGGGTGACATTGGCCACATCTACAGGATGTGCCATCGCCTAGATGCCCTGCACAGCCGGTTGTCGAGGAAGGGACTAGACCGCAGGAAGAAGTATTGGCTGAGGCGGGCCGCTGCGGTGATCCGGCGACGGATTAGGAACTCGGTACATGACCTGCATAAGCGGGCTGCCAAATACTTGTGCAGTTCCTACAATCTGGTCGTTTTGCCAACATTTCCAACCCAGCAGATGGTAGGCAAAGTGCATCGCAGGATTGGTTCCAAGACTGCAAGAGCCATGGCCACCTGGTCTCACTACCGGTTCCAGAAACGCCTTCTTGACAAGGCCAGGGTATACCCGTCGTGCCGAATTGTGCTGGTCAGTGAGGCACACACAAGCAAGACGTGTGGCGCATGTGGGCATCTGAACAACATCGGCGGTAGCAAGGTGTTCAGATGCTCGAACTGCGGGCTTGTGTGTGACCGGGACATCAACGGGGCTAGAAATATCCTGTTGCGATACTGCAGCAAGGCGGCCAGAGGGGAGTCTGTTGTGGACTGAGATCCTCTGTCGACGTCTCTAGCTTGTTCAGTGGGTCTGCGTCGGGTGGTTCGGTTGTTGGAGTCAGTGAGACGATGAAGTTGGTCTGTGATTCCTGGCATATATCTGTTAGCTGCAAAAACTATAATTTCTGCCAATAATGGATGTGAACTAACGAACAGACGTGGGACAATAACATGCTGAGGCGGGCAAGAAAGACCTATACGATTTCAGTTAGCCAGACATACGACAGTTTAAGCAACTGCGACACAACAGCAATGCTAGAAATAATAGTGCTACGTCGTTTCAAAAGATTCAGGCAGGTAATATCTAAAGTTTTCAGGGGGAGTTCACACTAGTACATATCGCGTTAGGCGCATCAGTTCGGACCAGCAAAAAACGGCGCACTCGGGCCCTCGCCGTGAACAACCGCCAAGGTGCTCGTTACAGCGATAACAAAAACATCGTCTTCCACGCGACCCGGACAGCCGCTCTCTAACTGTACCATACTATTCTTTGATATTTGCCTTCTGACGGCACTCGGGATATTAAATAACAGAAAGGCTTCGATCAACATACAACTGGTGGCCATGGTTCTGTCAAATGTTGAGCGAGCCTGGCTACTTGCCGTCTGTTCGGGGATTTCGTGTGTGTTAGGCAGCTATATTATCTGCTCAGATGTGGTGCTGCGGCGTTTCAAAAGATTCAGGAACTTTGATATTCGGGAAGATAAACGATTTCTCGCATATGGATTTAGTCTTAGTTCTGGCGTCATGGTAAGCAAAAGCCGTTTTAGTGTGGTTAGACATGGGCAAGCTAATGATCCTGCAAATTTTATAGATTCTGACGTCCATGTACGAATTACTTCCGGAAGCATTAGAGAATGTTTTGGGTTCGCCTTCTCTCTACGATCAACAAACTCCATCCGGATTGGTTGTGATGGCGTCATACGTACTTGGCGTAGCCATTTTTTCGGCTTTAAATCTTGTCATTCATTCTTTCACACAGAGAAGTGTTGTGCACTGCGCACACGAAAGTGTTGAAGATGGTCACGGACACAGTCATAGTCACGGCCACAATCACTACCATGACCATGACTTTGCTGGGCTTCAAAAGCAAGAAGCACATGACAACTCTCACTCACACTCTCATTCTACCCACATACAGAGCTACGAGGAAGTTAGCAGACCAGTCATTGTCACTAACTATGGCTCTACTGTGTCCGAGTGTTCCCCTCTTATTGCTGAAGTCACTTCCTCAATTCATACGGATGACAGTATGGATTCTACCAAGGTGGAAAGCCAGTTATATCGCACAAGTTCACCCAATTCGCCTCTTCCTGAAGAGGTCAGAATCGCTTTTGATAAGTTGGACTCAAAGTCTGCATTCAGTGCTTCATCTGCTTCATCAACTGTTATTAGTAGCGGCGACGATGCCGACGCAGAAGCATCAGCATCTTCCACTAAATTTGCAGATATGCTCTCGATTGGCTTGCAGACTTCTCTAGCCATTTCTCTACACAAGGTCCCTGAAGGGTTCATAACTTTTGCGACATCGTATGCCAACCCTGAGCTTGGACTGAGTGTTTTTATTGCTCTAGCCATTCATAATTTTATTGAAGGGTTCACAATAGCATTCCCATTATATCTCGCTCTTGGTTCCCGGCGCTTAGCACTATTGACCGCGTTTTTACTAGGCGGCTTATCACAGCCTGCAGGTGCCCTTATTGCGTGGCTTGTTTTCCGCGGGCAGCAGCCCGAGACGGAAGGAAGCATTGTCTACGGTGTACTGTTTGGCATCATCGGCGGTTTCCTAACTATTATTGCATTGCAGATGTTTGCTACTGCGGTGACCTACAGTCGGAAGCCAAATGTTTGCATCAACTGGGCTCTGGCTGGTATATTTCTCGTGGGGATAGCTATAAGTTTGGGGGATATTTGAGCCTATATATTTTGTTATGTCCTGGCGACGGCCAGATAAAATTATGGCAGGTCTCGAGGTCTTGCGGAGCATTATTCATTAGCTTCTACGTTCTCCTGGTTGGATGTTTTAGCATTTCATTTTTTTACGATGTGATAGATAGACATGATTGGTTTGTGCTGTTGCGTTTTTTGAGCGTTTGGTTATGACGGGCTGGGGTTTGTGAAAACACTTGATGAAAAATAACGGATAGAACTTGGATTAAGTTATGGCATTATATAAGCATTCTGTTTCGTAACTAAAGTTATGAATGATTTGGAACGAATCTTTTTCTGATTGGTCCTACTTTCAACTTCGCGCACGGACTTTGAATCTTGCCATTAATAGGGCCAGTCATGAACGACTTCCTCTAACCGGGTCTAAAAATGATCAGATATTTGCTATTAATAGTTAAGAGTAAGTATAAAGGTGGACATATTCCAGCGTTTTGCTACCGGGGAAAAGGACATCCCGGTGAAGTTACTGGGAGGGTCCAGCCAAGTCGACCTGCAGGCTCCGCATGAGGCATGTATGGTAATCGTTATACGGCCATACCTTTGACATTTTGGGATAACTAGATAATGAGTGCCGAAAAGTTTTGCGTTTGTAGAGGTCTCGCATGCTTTCATTGTAAATTGGAATTAAACTTTGACAGAAGTTAATTCTTATTAAGTTATTTAAGTTATTTATCTCCCATCCGCATCTCGCCCTTGCACTTGCGGGTCATTGCTTCACAGAGTCTCGGAGTGACGAGCTAGTTCCTATCAACAAGGTATTTCATCCTGTTAGTCTAGCCGACTAAGAGTCAGATGGCATGCAAGTTGACGAATGCCCTGTATTCAATTTGTCTAACTTCTTGTCACGAAGCTAATGAAGCGTGGACAATAATATTACAAGTCACATGTCACGGCACTTCCAAATGATTAGCTGCTAGACACAACTATTTATATCCTGAACAACATCAATGAGACCTCATCGGTAGCTTGATATTCACCTAACAGTCTCGCTACCGTTGTTGACCTTCGAATTTCCATATACCATCCTGTCCGTGATATATGGCTGCTCTTGTCTTGTTGATGATCGATACTGGAAAATATCCCACGGCGACATTTTTCGTTTTCCATCTAATAATATTGACGACTCTCTCCTTCGAAGCTTTCGCACTTTGACACCCGCCTTGTATACATCTGGCAATGTTTCGGCGGCGAGATCTGTGGTGGTGACGATTTCTGTCTTAATTTTGGTTCGCCTCAGTGGCTGAATTGACTTGGTCTTTCGATTTGTACTTTTATGCACTTTAGAGGAGGCGTGCATGTTTAGTCTTCTGGTCTTGGAAGTCGCAGCGTGACTATTACTGGCTGTCGTCTTCCAGCCGGATTTGTCAGAGTATCCGTATACTGTAAGTGGCGTTTTGCCCTTTCTATCCCTCTTTAACGCAATGACTCTCCTTTTGACGATTATGTCCGACTCCACGCGGTCCCTAGTCTTTGCTCTCTTGATCCTTGTATGAATTTTGATGGTCGCACTGATCTCTTCACTGACGATTCTCTTCGCTTCGATATATGCCTGGCTAGCTAAGGTGGATGAGGCGGCACCACCTCGATCTTGTTCAATAGCTGACAATAGCTGATCATATACTGTTCGTTCCTCTGACGAAATAACTAGCAGTGCTCGGCATCGCTTGCATAGCTTTTGGACATGTGGTCGGAAAAATAGATACCGAAGTTGTCTATGCGTGCAGGTCAATATATCTTTGTCGCTGCCGTTGTATCTTGTGGCTTCAGCGCTAATGGTCACTTGCCTGGTTTCTGGAGCCTGTATCCGTATATCCGATAGTAAACTGTTGACTGCGTATTCTTCGGATGACGACTTTCTTAGAGATCCAAAGTAGCTAAAGGATAATCGAGGAGCAGAAAGCTGTCCGCGTGATGAACTAGACCGGTCGCTTGCAGAGTCGAACAGTACCGGAGATCTCCGTGAGAAAATGGCCCATGGAGGCATGTTAAGTGATGGCCCACAGTAAATAGTGGATTAGGAACAACTGGCGTGCGTCAAATGAAAACACTTTGATAAAGATTGGGCATGCGGAGTTTTTATATTCTGCTAGGAACAAGGAAGTGAGATCGGCAGTTTTGTAATATATAGATTTCCATATTGGCTGAGAGCTCTTATCGCGCCACAGACTGCCCATACAACGATTCCACACAGTTGAACGCCACAGCAAGAGTATTCTTGCTGGATAAGTTCAAATTAATGGTGCTGAACGCCATTGGCTTCGTATATATCAAGAAGTGTTAAACACCATTATAACTGCCAGACTCGGCCACTGGTGTCAGGATATTGATACTTTTGATAAGAGTCATCGAGTCGTATAATCATGTAGCCTCAAGCTTCAGTTAATATAGGCTCATATGTTGCTTTTAAGCT
>JANJPG010000226.1:0-13276 GCA_030407185.1 Lipomyces yarrowii
GCTGCTTTATTGAATCTTCCATATACAACAATCGATCTCGCTCACCGCGCATGAGATTTTGTGTGGGAATACCAGTCATTCTCGCGACAACTCGAGCAATGTCATCGGAAGTAACAGCATCGTGCAAAAGTGACGCGGTTCTCTTGCTGTCGCCGTCCTTGGGAACTAATTTTTCTAGAGCTGGAATCTTTGAGTATCGTAACTCCGATGCCATGGCAAAATCACCTGTCCGCTGGGCGATCTCCAGATCAATTCTCGCTCGTTCAAGATCGGACTGCGCTGTCTTGATCTGGTCGAGTTCCAATTTTTCTTTCTCCCAGACTTCGGTCAACCGCTTGACCTCCTCTTGCTTGTACTTCAGATCCTGCTCAAGTTTACTCCGACGCTCGACCGATAGCGGGTCACTTTCTTTCTTCAGGGACTCGAGTTCGATCTGAATTGTCATGATTGATCGGTCAAGCTCCTGAATCGGATCGGGCTTAGATTCCTGTTGCAATCTAAGAGCTGAACATGCTTCGTCGACAAGATCGATAGCTTTGTCGGGAAGATATCGGTCGGTAATGTAACGGTTACTGTAGGTCGCAGCGGTAACAAGTGCAGCATCAGTAATACGGACACCATGGTGTACCTCGTAGCGTTCCTTTAACCCTCGGAGTATGCTGATACAATCATGAACTGAAGGTTCATTAATCATAACTGGTTGGAAACGGCGGGCCAGTGCAGCATCCTTCTCGATATATTTTCTATATTCGTCCAAGGTGGTGGCACCGCAGCACTGTAGCTTACCACGAGCAAGGAGTGGCTTAAGCAGATTAGAAGCGTCGACTGAACCATCAGCCTTTCCGAGACCAAGTAACAGATGAAGCTCATCAACAAACAGAATGATCTTTCCTTGGGCGTCTTCGATTTCTTTGAGGACGGCTTTCAGACGCTGTTCAAAATCCCCACGATACTACTCATAAATTAGAGATACTGCCCCAAACTTACTGTCCAATTTACTTACTTTTGCTCCCGAAATCAGACTACCGAGGTCGAGGGCAATGACTGACTTCTCTTTCATACTCTCCGGAACTTCACCACGCACAATTCGCTGTGCGAGACCCTCCATAATGGCAGTCTTACCCGTACCAGCAAGGCCAATAAGTGCCGGGTTATTCTTAGTTCTGCAAACCAATTAACATGCATCCTATGGCTTTGGAAATCCTCATGATAAGTACCTTCTTGACAATATCTGGATTGTCCGCTTGATCTCTTCATCACGACCGATCACAGGATCCAGCTTTCCCTCGCTTGCGAGCTTGGTTAGATCCGTTCCATATTGTTCCAACGCACTGCCGCCGCCTCCAAGATTCATGTTGAAATTGCCGCCGTTGGGGTTAACATTCCGGCGATCGCTCCCACCAGTAGCTGACCGGTGTGACGTGGTCGAGAGCGCTCTGACGGCCGTAAACGACGCTGCAGTAAACTGTAAAGACTGGACATTGTCCGTAGAACGCGGTGGGGGAAGGATCCGCGAACTGGCCGGCCAAAGTGATCCTACAATGCCAGCGGATCGAATCTGTGTAATATGCCGGCGCACAATGGCAGTTGAAGAGCGTCCAGGTGCGGACAACAGTTGCCTGTTCATTTCGTAACTTTTGTATATTGAGATGCCAACAAAACGTCAGATCCCAATGATCTAAGTTATCCAAGACAGTAGTATAAAGTCGGAGAAGAAACGGATCCCTTAGTAATACCCGGCAATTCAATCGGGGTATGGTTAGGGCTCCGTTCCAAAACTCTCCATGGATCCGTCAAACTGGGAGAATTTCCCTTTTGTAGGTCAAACCTTTTTGATGAAATATAATATATAGGAAGGGTTTCTCCTGAACTCGACAATTTGCTTATTCAAACCTGCATAACTATATCAGCAACGAAGTTTCTCGATATCTCTAGAAATATTCACTCTCTGCGCCACCTGCACTGGCATTTTATTCTCTGACGTTCCAATTCTCCAGTATTGTGCTTTTTGAACCGAATTCATGTCCAAGACCTGTACACACAAAGGCTGCGGAAAGTCCTTCAACCAGCCTGACGAGAGCGAATGCTGGTATCACCCGGGACCACCAGTATTCCATG
This sequence comes from Lipomyces yarrowii, assembly GCA_030407185.1. NCBI lineage: Eukaryota > Fungi > Ascomycota > Lipomycetes > Lipomycetales > Lipomycetaceae > Lipomyces > Lipomyces yarrowii. The sequence continues at coordinate 2,119 of JANJPG010000226.1, forward strand.
ACGCGCTGAAAGGTAGCCTTTTTTGCTATCGAACGTCAATGTCTATTGGCAATAGTAGTATCTAATGTTTACGGTGTCTAGGCTGGTCGTGCTGCGAGAAGCGGGTGATATCATTCGATGAGTTTCTGGGACTGGCTGGATGCACAAAAGGTATTCATACGACCGAAGTTGCCGTGCCGGCCACCCCGCTGGCAAAAGAAATCAAAGTAGATGCGCCGACTTCGATCGACGAAAAAGGCGTGGAGACATACGGCCCCTCAAAAGTTCCAGCGTCGTCTGAATCCGTTGCCAAATCCGGACAGAATCGTGCTTCAACCCCAACCAATAAGACTCTTAACGAGGCCACAAATAAGCTAGACGTGGTATCACTTGAAGATCCTGACGTCGTGGAGATTCCCATAGGTACTAAATGCAAGAGAAACGGATGTGATGTGAGTTTTGACGGCACGAATCGCGATTCGTGCGAGTTCCATCCGGGCACGGCGGTGTTCCATGATGGTACGTGTTGCACTCTTGTGGTCCATCTCATTTGTCTGAACTAATGAGGTTAGCTTCCAAGGGATGGTCGTGCTGTAAGCGGCGTATACTCGAATTCGATGAATTTTAAAAGATAAAAGGCTGCAAGACCGGACGGCATTTGTATGTCGGACCCAGAGATGACAGCAAGAAACAAGAGGAGGAAGCAGTGGAATGCAGAACTGATTTTTACCAAACTCCTACAGCCGTTATTGTCTCAATATTTGCAAAGAAATGCGATCAATCAAAGTCGTCAATCGAGTTCTCTGAAGATTCAATAGCGCTCGATCTCTTGCACCTCGGCACAAAGCGATTTAAGACAGAGTTTCAGTTATATGGTCCAATCATACCCGAAAAGTCGACGTATAAAGTCATGGTAACAAAAGTTGAACTCGCATTGGCAAAAGCAAACGGCTTGTCCTGGGATGGTCTGCGCGCGGGTGAGACGGGCGCAGGTATGATCAGATTTGGCGTGACTGGACGAACGGGTACGATTGGCGGTAAAGAGATTATTTACAGGAATCAGTCATAAATTTTCTTGGGCGTTTAAAAATGATGTATATATGTACAATGTAGCAAAGCTGGACGCAACATAGACAGGCGCAATGGTTGAATTTGATTGAAGTGGAGACGCGTTTGTAGAGAGCTCCTTTATTAAATGCATAGGTAGACAAAAAAAATTTCAAATACTAGAGCACCATTAACCCACAATAAATGAAATACCAAGATCCCAAACCATGTAAAGATCATATGATATAGGTTTAACCTCCAAGCATAGGATCTCTAAAATGCTTCTGCTGGTTAATGTAGCGCTGCTCCCGACGAATGTCTCTATTCTGTTTGTCGCGCTGATCTCTCCATTCCTTTTTCGTAAGCCGTTCGTTGACAGGATCACGGGCAACTGTAGCCACTATCTGCCGCGAACTAGCCGCAATTACAGTTCCCTGTCCTTCGCGTAGCTCATTCATAGGTCGTAGTGACTGTCTGTAGTACCGTGCAAGCGATCTGTGACCGATACGCAGACGAGAGAGCGGCAACGAAAGTTCGAGTCCCGTAGGATCGAGCATGAGATTGCTCTCAGTTCTTCGCTGACGCTGTCCGCTAGCAAGTTGGTCAGTGCTCCCGTCATTGTCAGGAGATTCATCACCTGAAGCGACATCATCCCAGTCATCGTCCTCCTCATCGTCAGGATACGACGACGAAAAGTCATAAAAATTGGAGATTTCTAATTGGTCGTCTTCGGTATCGTAGGGGATTTTACAATGCTGCTTCGCTATCATGTGGTCACGAACACTATTCAAGCTTCTGCCAATGAAAGAGCAATACAAGCACGCATTACCAATAGATACCTTTTCTGACAAATACTGGACAAGACCCTCTAGATCAACGAGGTAAGTCCTCTCCGGAATAAAAAGACCGTGATCATGTTGCATGTGCGCGACTGAGTCCTCCGCATCCCTGAAATTTTGCGCTGAGCAAAAAATACAGGCACTGAGAGGTAACTTGACTGCATTCTGTAACTTCCTTTCAATGATAGAGTCAATGTCCTCGTCCTCATCCTCCGCATCCACACCACCGACAACATTTGACGCAACGGATCCGGCTGAAGGACCAGCAAAGTCTTCCTCGATAACACTATCCAAATCGTCTCCGCCAACAGACAAAGTGGTAACAGAAGACGGTGCCTTGTGATGCCGAAGAGCCTTCTTGCTTCCACCACCGACTCTGTTGTCTCTGAACCCAATGGTATGATACTGTCGAGGTTGCACAGGCTCTCCCAGAGAAAAAGTAGATGACACTACACTCCAATCTGGACTAGGATCTCTCGCTCCGGCTGAAGTCGACCCAGTATCTTCGTCTTCGCGTAGTCCCAACTGCTCCGCCCGCTTCAGATTCTCCTTGTGGCGTGAGCTCGACAAGTGATTGTCGTAAGCACCAGCAGAGGTAAACCGTTTGTTTCCACAAACGCGACAAATTTGCACAAACGATTGCTTCTCCTCATTCTTCCGTGTGGCATCCATCTGCTGCAGCACTCTCTCGGCAAAGATTTCTGCTGAGATAGGGGGCAACGTCGCGACTCGTCTCTTCAAGTTATAACGATGCCAGTCTGTCTTCATGTGTCGTCTCTGCATATCCGGCGTAGGAAATCCAACACCACAGCTGTTGCATGTATATAAAGCTGTGTTTGGCGCTATCCCCGCCGCAGCTGCCATCGGTGACACCGTAGCCGCTGACATTCTGGTTCTGATATTGTCGTTAAATGTCTGCTTATAGAGAGTAAAACGGGCAGAGGTCGTAACTGTGACCGGTCTTTTTATCCGTTTGCTGTAAAACCCCGCTGAATAATACTGTAGCTTGATAACCAGACGCCCAAAAATTTGCTTAGCTTGAGCCATGCACCATAACGTCATACCATTGATCACGTGACGTTGCTGAAAGAAATCATGTTCACGTTAGCGTAAGTTCAGCAGGTTTTGTGATATCGTTGTTAAGAAATCGCACTTTACATCACATACAACATGTCGTTTGTGCCGACCGTCATCACGGTGCTTTCATTAGTTCTTCTATTTCATGCTGGTTATTCAGCCTATGAATTCTCCCACTATGTAAAGCATTTGGCGGCAAACGCCAACGCTACACTTCCAGTCGACGTAAGTACTCCATTTGATTAGAGATAAGTGCCGTGATACTAACGCTAAGATGGGTTCAGATCGTCGCGGAAACAATTGCTGCTACCGCATTGTTTGCATTTGGACAGGTACTTGCAGCGAACGAACTAAAGCCGGTTGCGTTTGCAAAGTGGGTCAAGGGATTGGAACGGGAAGGGAAAAGGTATGTCACAATTACTTCAATAATGTCGCTGTGTCAAGGTGTGCTAATATATATACCCTCCGTCATAGTCCATTTACATCGTTAGAGCAAAGGCCGGGTTTTATGAACGTGAGGAAGTTACGCGAAGAATATGCATCGACAAAGGAGTAAGAACATGGAAGTTATATAGACGTTGTTTGGATCGAAAACATGACATAAATGCGGAATTGTACGATAATTGAGATCTACTACATGTGACTCGATGGCATTGTGCCATCCTGGCCCTTTCAATATTCCCAATCGCCCGACGCGAGCGGTATCGCATCAGGTTACTTGTCTGTTAACTGTTTGTACAAGTCTACAAAGTCTGACGAGAAGTAATCAACTTTATCTGGGCTAACGGTGACACTCACGTCTTCTCCTCTTCTTACGACATACGCGGTTCGCAGTCCGCAGCTTTTAGCAGCTTCAAGATCATACATATGAGCTGCGACCATCAATATACTAATTAGCCATTAGTTAACAGTTGGATCGAAAGAAACATGGAAAGCATACTTTTCCGGCTTAAGCTGCAAATAGTTAGTTGCACCTAGATATACTGTTGGTGATGGCTTGTAGATTTTGAACAGTTCACTGGACAACACCACGTCCCACGGCAATTGGGCGTACTTAGCCTGCGCACAAGTTAACTACTTCATCGCGTTACGACGCTTGGCTTACCATGTCAACTAAAAGCCTCATGTTTCCGTTTGACAAAGTGCCGATGATAAACTTGGATTTAAGCAGAGTGAGACCTTCGATCGTATCATTCCATCCTATTTCACCACGCTGTTAGATTGAGAAACCCTTGAATCTTTAAATATAATTACCTCTAAGGTAATGCCATGCCTTTGCAATTTCGTCCTTCTGATCATCCGTCCAGACGTTCGCAATCCCGTGCTCTTCAACCAAGAAGTCCAAGGTCTGTCGATATTGCTGATCAACCGACACAAATGAATTAAAAACAGACGTCGCGTCGTCCTTCGAGTTTTCAGACACGAACTTGTAGTAGAGGTTCCTCCATTCCTCTGTGAATTCATCCCAGTCAATTGCGGCTTTAATACTCTCTGGTGAGCGGGCAAGAATATACTCCTTGACAGAAGTGCGCCAGTCGACGACAGTACCGAAGACGTCGAAAAGCAATGCTTTGATCTCTGCCATTAGTACTATTGTTGGCCGATAACTATGATAAGGTGATTATAAGAGGTCTACTAATGAGTTGGTACTCCAAAGCTCATCAGAGGATATTTAATTCATTCACATTGACCACAGTCGGAATAAAGGCACGTCTCTGGGGTGCCATCTCCCTTATCCGCTGAGACTTGCCTCGTTGCCTTCTGGTCTGGCCAGAAAGTGCATGCAAGACGCCATCGGGACTCGGGAAATCCCGGCGGCTTGATGTGCAGTCTAATAACGCAAGAGGTCTGCTTTTTGCATAATATTATTACATAACTATACTCTTTGCGATTTGTCAATTAAATAACACACAACGCCTAATTTACACTACATATGCAAAATGCCCAAATTACAATCTGCGCTGAATTGGCCCGGTGAGTGCAGCTATGGCTCTTCCGGTCTCACTAACCCAGTCTCTCCATGCTCTTGCCATTGTTCTCCCAATATCCTTAATCTTGCCGCCGCTGGATATCTCTTGTCACTCGCCGCTCTTGTCCAAGCATCCCACACAGTGGTCAACAACTTGCGTCCTGCCAGACCGTAGGCAACCAAAAACCGTCTCGCAGTGAGCTCCCACCACGAAGCCATTACTGTAAAATGCGCGTTAGTAAGACTTCCGGGCGGCAAGTTGAGCATTCTTGAAATAAATGTCCACGAATGGTATATCGGATACGGATGGACGATATTCGAATTTAACGGGAACCCGATCTGAGTCATGACTCCCCACACAGAGGCGATACCACCCATCCGTTCACAGTACATGGCGTCATCCTCCCATTTCCCCTCAATCCGCTTATATCCCATCCGTATGCGCCCTTCCTCGGTATCGACCGAGCAGGAATAGCCAATAACATATGGACATTTCTTGACGATCCTGGCGATCAAAAGATCACGGAGCATGTCATGTTTGGACATCATGAACACTGCAAGTGTGCCAAGAGGAAATGCACTCATTGGCGATACTATAGTTTCTGTCTCCGCTTGTGAAACAATAGATTTTGACAGAAAGTTGAGTAGCCATTTGTAGCAGAGGTCAGACTTATCCTTTGCCTCGTCGATGATGCCATTAAGCTCGCCCAGCTATATAATTTGTAGTTAGTAACAATACAGTAATTCGGAAGCAAAATCGCGAAGTACTGACAATTTTGCGAATCTGCTGGCGACTATTCGTAAGCTGCCCAAGCTTTGGCTTTATCTTTCGCTTGTTTGTCGAACAATACGATTTGGATTCCTTGTCTGCTGCAACGGGCGCCAAGATGTCGGACTTTATGTACTGCATAGATGTTAGTCCCTCAGATTACAGGCAATATATCAGAAATAGACGCTAACCAGGATTAACTTGTGATAATAATCTTGCTCGGCCCTTGCTTCCTCAATGTATTGAGGTATATCGGGCTTCGTTGTAATTTCATCTCTCTTGACCACTTCAGTAAGCATCCCAGAACTTAGATTGGTGTCGTCTTGGGGAGAAGTCATTTTGGCTACTGCATTGGTTTCAGTGACAGATCTAGCAAGCTCCTGTACCACCTTCGGTTCGGGTCTTGACAGGTTCTTAGCTTCATCGACTGGTTTGACGGTGTCCTTCGCTTTCGCTTCTTCGATACGTCTGCGTTCTGCATCGAGTTTCTCATTATCAATTCGTTTCTGGATGGCATCCAACGCCCGGCGCCGTGCCTCATCTTCCCGTTGCTTGGCTTCCTGTTCTTTGGCCAATTCGACTGCTTCGCGTTCTCTCTTTCGCTGCTCCTCGATTTCTAGTCGCTCTGCTTCTAAGCGAGCCTGTTCTTTCTCTTCTAACTCCCGTCGCACTTTCTCGTCCTGTTCCTGTTTTGCTTTCTCACGCCTCGCCTGCTCTTCTAATTCCCGCTTCTCCTGGTCTTCACGCTCCTTTTTCTCCTTTTCTTCCTGGTACTTTCTCTGTTGCTCTTCACGAGCTTGCCTATCCTCTTCTTCGCGTTCTCTCCGCTCCTTTTCTAGTTCCTCTTGCTCGAGCCTCTGCCGTTCTAACTCGCGTTTGCGCGCCAGTTCCTTCCTATTAATCTCCTCCAACGTAATCCGTTCCTTCTGTATTGCCTCTGATATGCTGCCCCACATGTTCTTAGATTTTGAGGTCCAATACGAATCCTCGTCGTGTTTCTGGGTCTGGTACAGCTTCCAGTTGATATCACGCTGCTGCTTAACGTACTCGTTCTCGAGCAACAAGGATTCTTGCATAGATTTTTCCTGAGCTGCGCTCCATTTCGAGATCATGCCGTATACTAATGCCATATTCTCTTTTACCCGTTCGGTAGACGTTAATCTTGCCCGCGTAAGCGGAGACCGAGATAATATTAGTTCTATAATACCTGTTAGCTACTGCAAATCATGGCTGGTTCCAAATTGCAAAGCACCTAAGTGACTGGCATCTAAAGGCTGAAAAGAAATGGCCTTATAAGCAAAATCTTCATATAGATCATGGTCCTCGTGCCGATGATTTGCGGACAAATTCTCCTGATCGTTCTTCACCGGTGTAGATATTGATTCAAGATCACTCCCCGCATCCATAGGTTCCCCGTCGACAGGGGGATCGACGACGAGAGAGTAAACCCCCATCCTGCTAATGACATTCACTCGGGCAGGTCAAGGCTGATAATCCCCCCAGTGTACGAATTGGGTCGTCACTATATGCCGCCTTTAACTGGATCAATGCTAAGCCAATGACCTAGTCCTCATTTGTGTCAAAATAATAAATGCCAGGCGGTGGCTAAATCAGTGAAAAATGTGATGTATCAAATGACAAATACCAACCCCCAGCCAGGTCCTGTTGCAGTTGGTACCTCGCACGAAATTTGGGATCCCAAAAACCTTAACTATATCACTAGAAGTAAGAAGCGATCTTGGAACGGTATATGAAACGAACACAAGCTTCCCGGATCAATGTTTCTGGAATGCGACTATAGACAATTCAGTATTTGAAATTTGTGATAGCATTGAGACCAAAATTGTGCGGGGTGGTAAATCTACCAAGTTTTATAGTTCCGTTCCCCGTGTGACGATGTCGGCTCTAGCACCATATGTTGGAAGTACGTCTATTGATCCAGGTCTATTTTTCCTCATTAGTTTTTTCGAGTATTGACGGTTGATATTGCAGAGGCGGTAGTGGTTATAACGTCCGATGGACGCCTATTTACCGTAAGATCAAAGTTGCTGTTTTCAATATTCCCTCTGGGATAATCCGCTTTATATATAGTCCTGCTGACTTTCATTGTAGGGAATATTACAAGGCTATGATCAGACTACGAACCTAATCCTTGAATCAGCAAAAGAGCGAGTAATAACCCCGGACGCACCGACCGAGGTCCTGGATTTGGGACTATATTTACTGCGAGGCGAAAGTGTTGCCCTGTGCGGATTAGTTGACGATGAGATTGACTCACAAATTGATTGGTATAAGGTGAGACTATATTAACATGGTTTTATTTATAGATGTTCATTCAATATATAGGTCCGAGGATTGCGACTTGGAGAGACGAAAAAGCTGGGACTATAGAATCATTCACTTCATCGAGCTGTACAAATGACTTTTCTAGACTTTGTTGCGGGACCCCTTGTGTACTATTATTTATTTTCTGGCTACATTTTATGGTACATTGTATAGTTGTATAATCAAGCATCCATATATCATATCTGGCTCCTAGAATGTTGTCCTGCGGCTATAGTTTCAAGATGCCTAGTATCCAGAATGACAGATGCCACGAATGATGCCAATTTAAACCTTCCCTTGTCCCTCAAGCCACTCAATTAACTCCCGCAACGGTTCCGTATCCCGTTTGTCCAATAGCTCGAACTCCTATCCAGCCATTAGCGACTATGACACACAGATTCGCAACGAGCAACTGACCTTTGAGAAACTGATAAAATGCGCAAAGAATGAGTTCCAGTGTGCTTCCATATTCAGATGCACGATCGCGTCAAAATGATTGTAATATATATGCGCAAAAATTCGGAACATTTGCTTAAAAATATTTTGTAATGTTACTGGAAAGCTAGGCGGAAACGGCACACCTACAATGCGCAAGCCAATGTCAGATCTTTGTGAAAACAAATGGCTATGGAAACAAACATACCGGCCTTTGTAGGGAATATTGACTGATCGTTGAGCTTGTTGTTAGTCCATGTGAGGACAAGATCGATATATCTTGAAGCAGGAAATCGTATTTGCTTTTTAGACCCATCGAGCCAAGTATAGTCGAACCTATATGGTTAGGTAATTATAATGGTGAAATCGAGGTCAGTGTCTTACCCCGGTCCTGCGCTCATGGCCGGACAAGATTGCACAGTGCAAAACTCCGATATAATTCCATAGATTAAATTTAGATATGTAAAGAACTCGAATGCTGGATACCATAGTTAGGGGACTTGTAATATTAAATCGTGACAATGGTTACTTTACTGTTCAGGGCCAACCATTCACCCACGTCAACGTATTTTGGCAGAACAACAATTGTCTTGAAACTGCCTTTTACTAGAGCAGTACGAACGAACGGTTGCGACAGAAACATAGGCCTCGGTACTGGAGGGACATATTGGCCGCTCGAAGACGCCTTTAAGTTGCTCGATGAGTTCGAGACTGTCGACTGCACCGAGGAATGTGAGCTGGATGTCCGTAAGAATGATGATTGTGGCTGCGGCTGCTGCTGTTGCTGTTGCTGCTGTTGTTTATTCTTTCTAGACGAACGACCGAAGCCGCGACTAGGAAGGTCAGATATATCTGGACTTGGACCAAAGGATTGCCGTACCTGAAGTTGTTGAAGAAGGACATGTATTGCGAAAAGTACTTATGACCCGGCCGCCTCTATACTGATTACTTGTATTTATGTGCCTGATTATCAAAGATTGCAACGACGATTGCAGTTGTGTGCCTACTATGGGTCCCCATTAAATAAGGGGCGAATTCACAACTCGATACGCGTTTAGTGTTGGAGGGGGAACGCGACGGCTCACAACCATCTCACAACAATCGTCGGTCACAAAGTCAAGTTCGTTAAGAGCTTACGACAACCGAATTATCAAGGCTGGTCAACCATTATCAACCTCTTAACATATCATCATCTAGCATATATTTTGCGACCACGCAGATCCATACATTTCCGATACTATTTACGTAACTAGAGTTGCTCACATGGCTGGACCGCCGCCACCGCCTCCACCACCTCCTCCCGCGGGTGTCCCTCCGCCTCCGGGACCACCGCCAGCGGCCGGCGCTGGTGGTGGCAGAAGCGCTTTACTTGGCGAAATTCAACGAGGAGCGAGACTCAAGAAAACTGTCACCAATGATCGAAGTGCTCCGACAACCGGGGGCCGCGTTGCCGGCGAGTCGGGCGGATCCGGTGCGTCATCTGGATCGCATCTTGCTCCTCCCGTACCATCTGCTGGAAGATCTAGATCGAATTCTGGTGAAGAATCATCACCTATGGCGATGGGGCCCCAGTTAGCTGGGTTGTTTGCAGGCGGAATCCCGAAACTGAAGAGTCGAGGTGGAATCGAGACAGGTGGTAAGTTGATCTCCGATCGCCAGAGAGTCTATATAGGCTGATAGTTTTGTAGCACCACACTCTCCTGCCTCATCTGCATCGCTGCATCCATCAGTCCCGAGACGACCGGCTCATCACAAGACATCGTCGTCAGTCTCGTCGGTCTCGTCAGTTGGTGACCTCAGACCTCCATCGCAGGCCCCTCCTATCCCAGGATCTGCACCACCTTCATTTCCAGCAGTCAGTCATTCGGTGCCACCTGCGCCGCCGTTGCCGTCGTCTGTTCCACCTGCGCCGCCATTGCCGTTGTCTGTCCCGCCCGCACCGCCGTTGCCATCGTCGCCAGCTCCGCCTGCACCTCCTTTACCCTCATCAGCACCTCCTCTGCCACCCTCTTCTGCTCCTCCGGCGCCTCCAATGCCAGCGTCAATTCTACCATCACATCCTATGCCGTCCGGGCTACCTTCCAAGGCGCCCTCGTCGATACCACCGGCGCCCCCTCTTCCGTCTTCGCCGGCACCGCCTCTTCCAATATCTGGACCTCGTCTTCCGTCGTTTGCGGCACCGCCTGCTCCGACGACTGCAGCCCCACCAATACCGTCTTCTGCGCCGCCTGCGCTGCCGTTGTCTTCGTCGAACCCACCTGGTCCTGTGCCGTCGGCTCCATCATTACCATCATCAATGCCACCACCTCCACCGCCGGCTCCAACGCTCCCATCGTCAGGACCTCCTGCACCTCCACCACCGGCACCGCCGTTACCGTCGGTAATTCCACCTGCACCAGCGTTGCCGTCCTCTCGACCTAGTCATAGCGTGCCTAGCTTGAAGTCACCACCTCATGCAGAACCCCCAGTCCCGCTTGGCGCGCCGCCTCCTCCCCCGCCAGTGCCCTCTGGCGCTCCGCCTCCTCCCCCTCCTATTCCGTCTTCTAACAAGTCACCGATGTCGCCCCCGCTGCCTCCCCCACCACAGTCGGTCTTGAAGGTTGGTGGTGAGTCAGAGTCGGCCTTAGCGCCACATCAGAGTCCAGCTATTTCTTCGTCTTTCGCAGCGGCTCTAAATGCTTCGATAGCAGGCCGACATAGAGCGTCTAGTTCTTCAGC
>JANJPG010000227.1:0-13363 GCA_030407185.1 Lipomyces yarrowii
CCTGATCTACCGGTATCTGTCAACATTGGCAACATCACCACTCTCCGTTTCCCTTGTGTCGAAGTGGCCCCGCAATCACATCCTAACGAGATATGTACAAATTGTAATCACGGCACTCTAAGCGCATCACGGGCAGTGGAGGTCGGACATACGTTCTATCTCAGCACTAAATACTCATCGGTACTGAATGCCCAGTTCACAGCAGAAGATGGCACAAAGAAACCGATTGAGATGGGATGCTATGGCATTGGTGTATCACGAATTATTAGCGCAGTCGCCGAGATTACTAGAGATGATCATGGGCTGTCGTGGCCTGTTGCCATCTGTCCATTTGAAGTTGTGCTCGTTACGAAACCTAGAACTGAAAGGATTGATGACCTTGCGATTAAATTATATCAGGACTTACGGAAAGCTGGGTGTGAGGCCGTGATTGATGACAGGGATGATAAGAGTTTTGGCTGGAAGCTGTCAGATGCGAAGTTTCTTGGTTTCCCGGTGAGTGTGGTTATTGGAAACAAATACCTTACAGATGGTAAGGTGGATGTGGAATGTAGAAGAACAGGCCATAGCACAAGCTCAGCGCCAGAAGAGGTAGCAGATATTGTTGCCTCTATATTACATACAGAGAAGACAGTCATGCGCGATACGAGTTCTTGAGTACGTCTAGAAGCGGTTGGTAGTTAGAAGAGACCGAAATTAGCATAGCTTGTTGCTTGCATATAGACTTCCATTGTGTAATATATCCCATCATTACTATTACTTTTATTGTCAGAAATTCGATTGTCCAACATATATGAGTATGCTAACTTAATACTTCTTCACCATTTCCTCGTACAAACACCAAGCAATTCCAGAACTTAATCCCTTCCTCACAACGCGCAAACCGAGTCCGTCAAAGAGTCCTCGAATTCCAGTTTCTTCCCGAAGCATTGCAGCAAAAGCAGTCCACATCTTCGTTCCATATCTGTCTGGAAAAAGCTGCATTCTAGTCTTCACGGTGTCAAATGGGTTGGTCAAAGTAACAGCCGTCGTTGCAGAAATCCCTGCACATATTAGGTTAATTATAATGGAAACAGGTGACGATAACATCTTCGAAGTGCTGTCCTCTGTTGTCAACCGACCAGCAAGAGGCGTCCGCAGAAGTAGACCTGGAGCAACGCTCTTGGCATATTCATACACGAAAACGTATATGCCTGCATAAGGTGCGTCCCGCACAAAAGTTGCCCCAAATCCATAGAAAAATCCATTAACTCCATGGGCGCCGTATATTGCCTTTGCAGTCTGCAATAGCGACGAATGACTATATGTACTCGATTCGAACCGAACTTTTAGGACAGTTACGGGCATCATTACGAAACCCACTGCGCCCCGAGCAAATGAACCTGCAAGTAAATTCGCATATCCTTGAACTTCAGGAAGGACTGAGGACCTTTTCACAGAGGATTTACTAGAACTTATGGAGGGCGCGCTGTGGTTTTGAATATAACTTCGTAAGGAATGCAACGAAGAGAAATACAGGCCAGAGCCGACCGATGTGCGAACAACTGAAGGTAGCGTTCCCCTCCATAACTTCCGTAGCACATTCAATGCATTATCCCTAGTATTTCGGGTACTCGATATATCTGTAAGAAGTATTTCTTGCCATGAGCTACGGAGTGTCGAAGTCGGCGATTGTTGAATTCGAGTTTTCAGTAGATCAAATGGCTGAAGTAAAACTGAGGCGGCGAAGCCCGAAAGAAAGCCAGACAATATATGTTGAGACCTTGAAGCATTCAGAGTAGCCTTCACTGGTGACGGGGTTTGCTCGGATTTCATAAGGGTGGTTGCTACCTGCACATAGTAACGATCGAGGTAAGAAGGTGGGTTAGTTTGTCATGTTTTTAAGCTCACGTCACAATATGTCATCAAAAACCATAAATACCCCAGCACTCCCAGTAGATTGAAATCGACATTGCTGCCAAATAACTTTTACCACTCTTATTCTATTCATGAGGCAGTTGTAGCGAATGACAACTAGCAAGCAAAAAGGCCAAAAACTGTGAAATTAAGTGAAACGCAAAAAAATTTACACTAAAATGACAATGAATATCCCGATACACAATTAATTTGCTCGACTTTTCTATAGTACTACGGTGGAATTCACCTCTAATTCACTACCATGCTACTTCTGAAATAAATATTTAGGCAAACGCTCGTGCAACAAATACCTGCGTGGCCTTCAATGCCTGATACTTAACATCGGCATCAGGATGGCCCATCATCTCCATAATCTTTGTCTTCGTTCCCAGCTGCTGCAATACCTTGAGCCCTTCAGGAAGCTCAGTGATAACCTGACCAATATCGTTGCTAGCGACAGCAAGAACAGTGTTGTCACTCGAAGTAGCAATTACCTTAGCCAGCTCCCTCAACAACTTCCAATTGTCCTCCTTAAATTGCTCCACATTTCTCTTCCAAAAGTCAATGGATTTGTGAGCAGGTGACCATCGAAGACGGCCAGATGTCAGCTCGGAGACATACTCGTCAAAGGTGGACATAGAGTCGTGGGCTTCCTGCAGGGTTGTCGATAAGGTCACGAGGTCTGACTCAAGCTCAGCATCCGTCCATTTTCGCTGAGCCATGCTCTTGATAACAGGCAACCCGCTAACAACCAACAAAGCTGGAATATTCTCCGCTGGAGCTATGGTTACTAAATTGTAGAACAATGAAACACTGACACGAATAATCTTTTCTTTGATTGCAACCTTCATAATGTCGAGAATAATGGGAATAATATCACACTTTTTGTTGAGTTCCTCGGCAGGCTCGAGCTCGAAGGAAAGAAGCCAGAATACTAATACTGTATAGTACTGGAGCTGCAGACCGCCTTTACCAGACTTCAAAATCTCCAACAGGGGCGGGCCATAACTTGTAATCTTGGCCCAGAAAAGAGCTCGAGTGCATTTGACCGAGAGAATGGCGCCATATGACTGGGCAGCGAGATCTTTTAACCTGTAGTCGTCACATGTTGAAAGTTTCCATGAGCAGTCGAGCAATTTCTGGACAACCGAGACCGGTGGTTTGTCTGTGGCACTACAAATCGTGAGCAAACGTGCTTTCATACACATTAACGCTGAAGATGCATACATAAGAAGAAGAATGGCGACTTTAGCAGCAAGAAGCCTGACAGCCTCGTCCTCACTGTCGAGTAGCTTCTCCAATGGCTCGCAAACCTCGGACATCGAGGTCAGCGCGAGGGCGAACTCCTTGTGAGCTATAGTAATTTCAATTAGACATAATAAAGCCATAGAGAATAGACGACTGGTTGACCTACAAGGTATGAGGTAAGTTGCAAGGACAAGGACACTCTGCAGTACGTCGACCCGCGATGCTTTAGTGAATATAGCGCAAAAGATGTTCGCATATAGCGAAGGATCCTGGAGACGCAGGTGAATATTTTCTTTCAGATTGAGTCATATTTGCCAACCGGACCAACCTTCGAAAGAGCGTCGACCTTGGAACTCCTTAACTCTTTGTCCACAGAAGCAAGTGCATTAGCTTGCTCATTGCTCAACCCGTCAGCTCCGATTAGGCTGCTCCAGGTGACAGTTTTGCTGCTGATAGCTTCAACTATTTCGTCGAGATACCCATTCGAGAAAATAACACTAGCTGGCGAGGGAACCTATTTAGGCAGCAAGTTAGCAAGTAACGTACGGCCATGCATGGATCGTAAATGTAGCAATTTCACTTCTGCACTCAATTACAGCTTGCTTTTCAACTTCCGGTATATTCAAAGATCACATTCTAACATACTTCCTCGGCAGCAATAGTTTCAGCGGCCATTGTGACACCGGTGTAGGGGATTATTAGGGAACAATTGGCAGGCTTCACGACGGTGCTATTTGATAACGCTCCATATTAGCAGGCGAACTCTAACCCTATCCCCAGATCTCTGTCTGCCAGCTCTACAAATACCCTAACCTTATGATATTCGGTACGTTGGAACTGTTTCGCAAATCGCTCTGCGCGGCCGCCACTCCAAGGGATTATTAAGTCAGATATATCTCTTATATTTGCTGTCCAAAGTGTCAACAGGATGCCGTCTGCCAATCCGCTATCAAAGATAATTGTACTTGCGTCTGTTCTGGCCGCCGGCTTTCTGCTCATCATTCTATCTTGCGCGTTATTCAACAACTGGTTGCCGTTACTTGTTGGTACGTTTATTCATTTGCGCATATTTGCGCCGACTACTGTAAGTCAGCTTCAGAGGCTAATTCAGTGTTGTCTGTAGTCGGTGTTTTCTTACTTGCTCCTATACCCAACGCCATCTGCGAGCGCTACTCCAACAATGACGACTTTATGAGTGAAGGATCAGGGTGAGTTCGATCGGAATTGGGTTAGCGACATATCCCGTCTAACGTTCTTTAATTTAATATAGGAATGCCGTCGTTGACTTTGGTCGATATATCACGGGATTCTTTGTTGTCACCGGTCTCGCGTTGCCAGTGGCACTAGCTCACTCTCGAGTTATAGGCCTGCCGGCAATGATTATGTCTATCGCTGGTGGACTCCTAGTTTACGGCACTATCATAACATTCACCTTGTTCTTCAGCGAGACAGAGGAATTCTAAATGAGTCTCTGCGATTGATGAAGTTGCAAATAGTAGTTTGACCCCGTATATCTAGTGATCTAACTATTTTTGGAAGGTAGCATGTTTGACGTCTCTTGACTTTATCATTCGATTCGGATCTTTACTTCTGTTGCTTCCAAGCTATCGGTTTCGGTTTAGGGAGTTTTTTTGCGTGATTATTGGTCGATTAGAAGCATCAATCTGGGATAGTATAGAACTGAGCAGTGCAGTTTACTTTGTATGCATTGCCATCGTCGTTCTATATTCACCGTCATTTTATGTACATCTGTTTGCAAATTTGCACTATTGTCTTTAGTACTGTACATAATTTTCCAAATCCTAGTTATGTCGTAAACGCCTGTTGTCGGTGCTCAACAATCTCTAATTACAAGTAATTACCAATTTCTCCCGACAGAGATACCTCTTCCCTCCAATTCCTCCGGTGGTGTCCTCAAACGAGGCGACAAATTCGTACTCGCCTCGAGCCAACAGCACAAAATCGGTTTCTATTCGGCGAACATCACCTGATTCGATACCGACCACTGGCATTTGTAATATGCCATTAAAGAGTATTCTTCGATTGATATCCAAAGCTGTCGAAACCGGAAGGTTTCTCAGTGTAGGCTGTATTCGCAGTATGCCCGATACCGAGCCTCCCGCAGAATGAGATGTCACCGAAGCAGCCAGCGTAGAGAACGAGTCAGCCTCTACTAACCAGTGATATTTGCCGGACCTTCTGGTGTGTTCTGAAGAAGCAAGAGATAGGTCGACAACGACATTGTCCACGCGCACAATATCAACCATTTGAGGGCTGATTCTCAGTCCCCGAAGTTCAACAGCTCCTCTTCGAAGAGCACCTGTTTCTGCAACATTATCAGACCATCTCCCGTCAAGAAGCCTTAGTAGCTCCTCTCTATACCAAAAGACTTTTCGTTCAACCTCGGCTGACCAAACGCCGGATTTCTTTGATGAGCCATCTGGCAGAGATCTAGTGCTCTGTCTGCTAAATTGCTTTGGGGGCAATAGACTTGGAATTGGCAGACTTGTGTCAATGTCACTTATGCGTCTGATTGGCACCAGGAGCCGCGATAAATGGCCGGGTTGTATGACTTCTTTAATAGTGTGAATGTCATTGGCACCTAACCTTGAATCAAGCTCTACTG
The DNA here is from genome assembly GCA_030407185.1 of Lipomyces yarrowii. Classification (NCBI taxonomy): domain Eukaryota; kingdom Fungi; phylum Ascomycota; class Lipomycetes; order Lipomycetales; family Lipomycetaceae; genus Lipomyces; species Lipomyces yarrowii. The sequence continues at coordinate 5,771 of JANJPG010000227.1, forward strand.
ATAACTGTGACGGCCAAGAGTTCCGGAGATCAAGGAGCATCAGGCAATAGCTATCCATATCCTCAAACGGGATACCAACCCGAGCCAGAAACTTTAATAAGATGTCTGTTGTTGTAACTTGTCCGTCAGAAGTATGAATCATTGGCATATCATAACTGAAAGGGACAAAATCGCATCCAGCGACTTCGATACTCGCGTTGACGGTCAAATTGATATCAAGTGTCAGAGTGCGCACATACCTCTCTTCCATGAGCACACCTGAGTCAATTCTATGGGAATAGGATATTTCAATACGTCCAGCAGTTAGTCCTCGCTTGCCGAGAACTTCCACTTCAATTTCGGCCTCACCGTTAGCTGGGATATTAAATTCATTCAAATCCGTAATGCATCGCAGTGCCGCTCGTTTACGCAAAAAAAGCTCAATCTCGTAACGCTCGCTTTCGCTCCTGAATTGTTCTTCCAGCGCTGCACCCAGAGACTTCGTGGTCGAGTCAGAGAAGCTAACCGAAATAGCGTTTGCCGAGACTGTCTCTGAAACATTTCCCAGCGCAATTGCGAACCTTCGACGCTCGCCTTCTAATAACATAAGACTGCTCTGCGGCAGTGAAATCCGGTTGACGCGCAGTACGGGCAGTTCTGGAACAACTTCAACAGAGACCTGCTTAACAGAAGACGGTGATGGAATCTTAATAGTAGAGGCAATTCGAGCTTCGAGTCCGAAGTTCTTTATGCGTGCTGTTGGAGTGACAATTGCCGCCGTAGGCGTGATAGGCAATGTAGTCTCTTTGCAACCAAAAACTTGGAATTTGCAGCCAGTAACGTTGAGCACGCCTGTTGAAATTGGCGTAAGATATATCGAAATCGGATAGAGCTTTCTTGGCGGTACTGTTAGAGAGATGACGTCCGAAGAGAAAGCCGCATCCGTTCCCCTAGACTATTTGTTAGATTCACTTCTTCAAACCATATTTGACATAAGGCACGTACACTAGTGACATTGTCGAAATATCCAGCTCGAACGCGAATGGATTTTGTAAAATCACTTTAAATTCCACGGGCTCACCCAAGACCAATATAAGTTTATTTGCTTCTTCGTCTCCTTTCTTTGCAAATGGATTATAGATAAATGGTCCGCCTGACTCAGTTCCATTTGACCTTGTCGCGTCTAAGGGCACGAGGGTCGGCATTGACCAAAGGCTTGCCCTACGGATTCTTAGCGCATGATCTAATAGTCAATTCAAAGTCAAACGTACTCTACGACAGCAATGTCGCGCACAAAATACGGGTCCCAATACTCGTGCTCAAAGCCTTGTGCACCTAGACTCCGTGCCGAAGTATACGCAGTTCGGAAGTTCCTGATAAGGGCTAGCTGCTCGTCCACTGATAAGTCGCCGGCCGAAAGCCTGAACAGCAGGCTGCTGTATTGCACTATGCCCACGTAATCTGGAATCACTTGACACAAGCCAACGCACGTCTTCAAAATCGACGTCTTGACATTCTGCCATCCAAATGTGGATACCTCACAGGTGGAATCAACAGGTATACCGTACACATCACATATGTCGCTTAACACAGCTAAAACACTTGAATCCAGCTCTTGCTGTTGAACAGTAGCATCCTTACTATCATCCAAATACCCCTCGTCATCGACGCCGGACCTAGGAACCTGAGACCACCTATTCTGCGTCACTTGCCGTGCTTGTAATATGCGGGGAATAAGCTCAGCTACAAGCTGCCGTAACACAAATCCACGTTTTCGAATATAGCCAAGTTTTCCACAAGCCGCTGCAATACCAGTGAGGATTCTCGCAGCATCCACTGCATCGACGCCATCCAGGCGAACTATTTGAGCCGCTGCAATCCAGTTCATGGCGTTTTTCTTGGCATGATGGAACTCTGAGTATGGTACTGAAGTCTCGGGTATTGGACGGGACAGCACGGCGGCTGCGCGCGCCCCTGCTGTCCACCCCCCTGCAAGAGTTGCACATGTAAGCAGATTTGTCATTCTTAATATCGTTTCAGCGTACGTGATCTGCGGGACGCTTTCACCGGGGAAGTTCTGCGAACGATTATACAAGCTGAGTATAGTGCTTGTCATCTGTGGCAATAAGTCCAATAACTGCGGTGGCTCAAGCTCTCTCCTTTCTGGACTGGATGAGTCGGGAGGCAACACTGCACTTGGAATAACAAACGGCACTCCAATATAAGCCAAAATAACCATACATATGCCTATTCCTTCCAAGCACGATGCATGCCACAAATGATCATTGACTCCCTTCAATACGTTCAAAGCTTCATTGTATTCCTTCAGTGCGTCGAACGTTCTGCCAGCCAAGAGATACATGTTGGCAATTATCTTCATTGATCGACCTTTTCTTCTCATTCGTTGTCGTTCAGTGTGGTGCGACAAGGGATGAGAAATTCTGTTGTCTTTACTACTTGTTGAGGGTAGGGATCCAGTGGATCCGGCAGGAGATGACCTGCTTTGTGCGCCAGGAACTGTGGTCAACGTTATCGAGTCATAATCATCGTCACGTGCGAGGGGAGAAGCAATCGTATCAGACGTTTGGAATGCTTTGGCCAGCAATGGGAGTTCTGCAAGTAGTGCTGAGGTTAAATCGCATAATGTCGTTCTTAATGACCCTATGCGCGATGCGCGTTTAGGGGGAACGCAGATAAAATCAACCGAAGGCAGCTGATTCTGGTCTAGTGGACAATCAAATAATATGACTTTGTGAATAAGCGCTTCTGGGTGTTGTGCCTGTAAGGCTCCGATAACAACTTGTAGATCAGTCAAATTACCTATGTTATTGTAATCTGCGAGTCCGAACACCTATTAGACAATTAGTATTATCCCACAAATTCCAGCATTCGGCTCATACGGCGAACGTCCTCCTGTACAACTCAAGATCCTCTAGGAATGCATGGTGACTATCTACTGCTGTAACGAAATTGTAGACCACGAAACCATCCGGCAACCCTTGAGGGCTAAACATTACTATACATGTCATTAGCAAGACCCTTGGTCGCACATGCCAAAAATATTTTCATCTTGTACATACCACGTTCAGGACGAGGATCAGGTGTAACATCTCCAAGGCGAATAATGGCTGTATCTTGTAGACGAGACACAAAATCCAGAAACCGTGGCCGTGAAATCAGACCTACAGGGCACAAGAAAGCGCGAATCCGCGATGGCGCCGCGTACGATAGAGTATCAAGCGGAATTGACACGGCTGATGGAGACCGGAGTGACATTGCTCACTATACGAACACCCGCCGCCGCGGATAATCGAATAGATGGCAGCTGTGGTGTGGAATGAGCAACCTGTTGCGAATTGAGTCGACAATGTTGGACGGACGTGTTGGAATAAGCTGTGCGGCTCGATAAATTTACGATCTGAACAGAGTGTGTTTACTGACTTTAGATGCCTCCAAAGTGGTGAACCATCTAACTTAAGTGAACATTTAATTCTTGCAGTGTAATGCTTTTCGACCAATTGATTAAGAGTCTTACTTTCAGCAAATTGAACCTAATGGGAACAGTAAGAAGGCGTCTACAATCCTAGTACAATTAAAAAGAAGGTCAGGTGCTTGGACTCCAGCATGGAGCCGCAATGGCAACCGGGATGGTGCATCGAGTAGAAGAGGTAATACCTTTATTCTCGTCAATATTCCAGGTTGGAGCTGTCATAAAGCTATCCTACTCTATATCATCCACAGAAGCTAAAAATCGTTCCAAAAATTGGTCTTCGGCAAATACTTCACCGTACCTCATACCATGAGCTAATATTGTATCTTCATTCATCATTTCAATGTAACTATCAATGTTCATGAATATCCCTGCGGCACAAGCACTCGACCCGCAAATCTGTGGCCATGGCGGAGGAGCCTTGCAGTATGTGTTTTGCCCGCTCTCATCAACAACAAGCATGTGCGATCGATCGGATGCAAAGGTGGATAAATAGTCTTTCAAGGAAATGACTCTAAGGTATCTGCGGAAATTTGCCGGCAACGACCCTGAAGGGTGAAATGTCGACTCCGCGTATGCTGCGAATGGAATGAAATCGACCTTGCGAAACCCATCGCGAACGTTCAGTTGCTCATTGTCCGCAAGAATAGTTGTGTCAAAGTCAAGAACATAAGAAATACCATTAACCGCTTTTATAAGAACGACATGGTAGTCCCATATCACTAAACCGTCATCACGATGTGAGGCTCGCTGACAAAACAGAGGTACAGCCCGAGTGGGCGAGGATATAAACACGACATAGAACAAAACATCTGAAGTGACTGTGTTCAAATCCGCTTGCAAGACCTCACATGCTTTATATATGTTCTCCTCGCAATAGCTAGAAATAGTTAAAACCGGAGAACTCAATCATTTAACATTGCCGGCTTACCACGACCAATAGGGTAGCTCCATTAATGTGGCTGCATTTGCAAAATGAACATTGTCGTAATTGTTAACAGATTCATATCTTATTGCAATATGAATAGACGTGCTGGTAATATCGAGCGAAATCACGGAATTTGAGCGAATTGAACGTTGTGCCGCCGTTAGGACGGGACTTGTCTCGGTTCTCCCAACTTTGACGTATGCAGCACTGCAGCCTACTAGTTATTGCTCTCTTCAAGAAGCAGGGACGTCTCAGCACTGCTACACACACTGCCAATTGGAATTGTATAGTACAATAATACACCTTCTGCAGAACAACCAATTGGCCCAGCGTGGTCACTGGACCTGCTGATTGTAACATCAATCATGTTCTCCGGCGCTATGAAGTCGTGTAAGTGGCGGACTTGTATCTCACTGGTAGCCGCGCTGACATAACAGTTTCATCAAATATATCCTCCCACTATTCCATTTCGCAGCAAGCTGCATTTCAAGCAGGTCCTTGGTCAGTGTACGATGCGAGGAGGAGGAGCACTGGCAGCCATGTAAGTTGTTGAAAGGAATGGAACAATACTTAGCTATTCAAGTGCTGATTACTCATAACTACAGGTATCCGTATTCACAATGGACAAGAGAATGATTCATTCACACACATCCCGAGCGTCTGGTGCGGCGATCTTAAAGGAGGACACAGAGGAAGTGTATGCTCGACTACGGAAGGAGTCAGGATATCTAGCGAAGCTACGCCATCCGTCGGTTCTGGAGCTAATGGAGCCAGTGGAGGAAGGACGAAACTCCATATCGTTCGTTACCGAGCGCGTGACGGCGTGCTTGACGTCGGTGATTGAGAGAAAAGCTGCGGGACGGACCGGAACCGATTCCGAGGTTGACGAAGTCGAGATTCAGAAAGGCCTGTTGCAATTGGCGAAGGGTCTTGAATTTCTTCATTATAGTGTCGGCATCGTGCATCTTGGTCTTGGCCCTAGTGCTGTTTTTGTAAATGCAAAGGTATGTTACGTGGCTTATAGACACGTTGTACATTATGCAAACAACCTATAGAGCGACTGGAAACTGTCAGGACTTGGCTTTGCACAGGAATTCCGTAACAACAGCTCTCAAGAATATTTTGTGCAGCCGTATGATCCGCGATTCCCGCATTCTCTACAATTCAACTTAGACTACTCCGCTCCAGAACTAGTGATCGACCATTTAATGGATCCCGCCAACGACATATTCGCTCTAGGCTGTCTGATTTACGCCATTTACTGTTCCCGCTCGCCCATAAGTGCAAATGGAAATCCAGTTACATATAAGAACTCAATTTCGCAATCCCTGCGTATCTCACGAGACCAAAGGTTTCCCAACGATATGTTCGAAGTTTTATCGCGACTGCTCACACGGCGTCCTACAGATCGTATGTCTGCCAGGGATTTCCAAGACTCACCGTACTTTGATAACATTCTGATAAATACAATTCGATTTCTCGATGCACTGCCAGCGAAAACAACATCAGAGCGGCAAGCATTCATGCGAGGCTTGTCGCGCGTTTTGCCGCAGTTTCCCAAGTCTGTGCAGCAGAAAAAGATATTACCGGCCCTGCTGGACGAATTAAATAAGGATGAATCTCTGACGGGCCCGATTCTAACTAACATTCTTGAGATTGGGAAAGTCATGAGTCAAATGGGTTTCAGTAACCGGATTTTACCAGGATTGAAAGGTTTGAAAGACCGTCCTTCTGGATTGGCAGTGTTACTCGATAAGATCGAAATAGTTAAGTCGCAGGTTAATGGGCAGGAGTTTACAGAAGGTATCTCTATATTGACATGCACATGTATGCATCCATTTGACTAACTGAGTTAGACATTTTACCACTGATATATTCGGCCCTCGCATCACCGTCACCAGCCATTCAAGAAAAGACACTCACCACGATTCCGCAAATAACTGCAAATATTGACTTCCAAGCAATCAAAAATGACTTGTTTCCCCAAGTCAGCGCAGTATTTGCTCAAACGAGCAGTCTGTCTGTCAAAGTCGCTGCACTAAGGGCGCTGCAAGGTTTAATTGAGGGGGGTTTGGACAAGTACACCATTTCCGAAAAGCTTGTCCCACTGCTCCGGGGCATGAAAACTCGAGAACCAACCGTCATCATGTGTGCGTTGGATGTATACAAGTGTGTCATGCCGATAGTGGATTCGTCTGTACTCGCGACAGACGTTATTCCCCATATCTGGGCTATGGCGGTTAGTCCGTTGTTAAAGTTGGATCAGTTTAAAGAGTTTATGCTAGTCGTGCATAAGGCGTCTGATAGAGTCGAGACTGAACATGGGCGGAAATTGGCGGAGCTTGATCCTGAGCATGGCAGACAGAATGATTTCGTTCAGAACACTGGCGATGTGACGGCTGATTTCGAGGCCCTAGTCCTTGGTCGGACGGGTGTCAACGGGAAAACAACGAGCACATCGAGTCCAAGTTCGACCGCGAATAGCGGTAGATTGGCACCGCAAGATAACGAGGACTTTGAATGGGATGATGAACCGGCCCAGCCAAAACCGGGGTTTATGCAACGAACACAGGGCATGAAACTGCAGTCGTCGAGATCGACCGTCAACACACTTCGCACGCTAAAGGATGCCGGTCAGCAGCAGGTTTCTGGGAAGGTGCAACAGACTTCGAATACGGCGCAATCATCGCGGCGTTCAACTCAGAGAACTGCAACCATTGCAAGGACACCAAGCACGTCTAATGGAAGTGCGGTGTGGGATAGCGGCGTGTCTGTTCGTAGTATGTCAATTGGATCGGTCGGCGTTTCGAGTAGTACACCGCAGAGTACATTCACGCCATCTACACCGGTGGCACCAAGTACATCCGCATTTGCAAGCATCGAGTCAAACGGGTTCGGCGGCATGTTGGCCGCACAGGAACCAAACCCATGGAATTCAGTCATGTCGGCGTCGTCAGGATCGAATAATGCGATCGGTTCGAGTGTTGGACTTTCGTTTCCTCGCCCGCCGCCGGTACAATCACCTGGTAGAGAAGCAACCATGAATTCCTCAAGCGGATTTGGCCTACAGCGGCCGATGTCGGAGCCGGTTCAGAAAGCACAACCGCAGAAGAACGGCATGGACAAGTACGCGAGTCTACTGTAATAGTTAAAATAGATATTGGAGACGCCCGTGTAAGCTATAGAACTTGTGTCA
>JANJPG010000228.1:0-13320 GCA_030407185.1 Lipomyces yarrowii
ACTGACAACGGATGTAGGGGTGGCCCCGCCTGTCCGAGATGAAGATGACGGTGACACGACGACCGCGTAGGACGCCTCGGATCGCACGGCTGGTGTGCTTAATTGTAATTGCGGGCTCGATGTAGGGGCGGGCGAGACAGTCCCGGTCGACGATTGTACCAAGAGCGACTGCCGAGAAGAATTTTTGACTGTCGCCCCACCGGGGAAGAACTCGCCGGTCTCAAGATTCGTATTTGATGCGATATCGAGATCAAAATAACCGTCAGCAGTTTGTTGCTGCGGAGTAAGCGGCGATGTTAAAGCCGTAGTGGCTGTTATTGAAAAGGTATGTAGTCCCTGCTGTGAAGTTGCAAATAGTGGCGAGGAAAGACTGGCAATTGGCGAAGTCGGTGCAATCGGAGCCGACATTCGTCGTCGCAATCCGAGCCTGAGTTTCGACGGCACGATTTTCTTGAATATGGCTTTGCCGAAATTAGCGGCCGGCGATGAGCCTGACGAGTTGGTTCCACTTGCAAGTCCGCTCGACTGGCCCGACTGGACAAATCCTGAGTCAGTCTGACGATTGGCAAGGTCGGAGAAAGCATCTGGGTCGAGAAATACTTCGGCATTTGCATTCCGTAGCGATGGCTGGCGCCCGAGCAATGTGGCAGCTGCTTCGACCGATGCGGCCTGATCACTGTCATTGATAATGTTCTCAATAATGTCGATGTTCTCTGACGCGTAGTTGGATGAGAAGTCGCCAGCACCGTCGGAAGCCGTCTCTGTAGCCAGCATCTCTGGCATCCGGGGACTGTACTCTTCTGGCGGTGTAATGAGCTGGGCTTGCTGCTGAGAGTAGAGGAGCACCACGTGAGCCTGATTGTGTTGCTGGTGCAAGTTCTGGAGAGTGTATTGCTGCTGCTGCTGTTGTTGTTGTTGTTGATGCATTTGCATATACGTTGTACCTGATGAGACCGAGCGGCTTACGGGCCGAGTGCCTCGCGTAGTAGCCACTGGTGACGACGACGACGGCGGTGCCGACAACGGTAACGGAGAAGGCGATGGAGACAGGGGCGGAATGGCAGTGGTCGGGGCCGAGGCTAGTAGCGTAACATCGCGCGCCGACGTTGCGGACGAAAGCGCCAGGTTAGCTGGGCGATGTTTACGCTGTGCAGATATGTGCATTACGGACTCATGCGAGGCGCCTGTGCGTACGGTATTTTTGCGAAGAATTGTTGAATTCTGGCCGGGGAGTGATAGTGTACGGAGGAAGGAAACCGTTTAACGGGAAGACTGCCTCGCTGGTAATGTAATTATACTATTGCAAGTATTCGCGCGCCTCGCCTTGACACAGCGGCAGCAGTAGGATGTGTTGCGTCCACTCTTTGACCGGCGCTTCTAATAATGTGTTGTAGCGAAAGATGATGGTTGTGAGTAGATAAAGGAATAACAAAAAAGACGGAAGAGTGGGTTGATGTTGGACTCTTTTGCAGTGCGAGAACATGTGGGCACCGCGAACACTTTTTCCACCCTCTCTAAATCAGTCGCAGCAAACGACCGATTAGGGTTAGCGCGTGGCAGCAGGCGAGGCGCACCAGGCTTAGGTTAATTCGACGCTAATGCCGCAACAAACTTCAAACTACAAGCTTAACCTTCACATAAAAATAATATATTGCTAGACAACTCGTTTGGCCGGGATGAGACTACGACGCCCAGAAAAGCCGAGCGACATCGTCTGGTCCCGTGTTCGGGACTCTAGGCGACCTCTGACCGTGGTGACTAAATAAAGGCGGTTCCCAGGCACACCCTAACCTTGCAAAGTGGCTATTTATATGGTACACAGATTCTAAGGACAGAAGGCCAGTCAATGGCGAGCGTGCTGCTGCTGTAATAATATCAGCCGGTCGACTTACCACGGCATTAATTTCTTTTATAAAAAGAGGCGTTTCTTGATCGGTTGCTGCATGGGGTCCCGCAGTTAATATGGTTAACAAATGACAGGTGCACCCTCAGATCCCCCTGGAGCCCCTCCCGAGGCTGGCATTTTCGATTCCTCGCTTAACGCCGCAACAAAAACAGGGCCAGAAGTGCGATGTAGCATTCATTCATTCGACAACGCCTTCTTATTTACACAGGTGCTTATCCGGACAGAATAGTTTTACTGCTGTTATCAGAACTCCCCGGCCCTTTTTTTTGGGCAAATCCTCGCTCTTTCCAACGTTGCTGTGGCAGAATGTCGGAACAGTGTCGGCCAACCCAGCGCGCCGCACCACACCACTGATACGAAGCCTGTTCGCCACAGCACGGCTTCTTAGTATTGAATGAGAGAAAAGCTCCGCGTTATGCCGGACAGATAGCGCAATTGTCGCCGAGAGCACACTAGAACTGGCTGAAACTAGTTGCATAGCATTTTGTCAGCAGCCAGCTCACCAGCGGCAGACTCTTTGTGCGCCCAACTGACAGCAATTACCCCCAACCCTTGTTCTCACGTTTACGTAGCGACGAAACCGGGCCAGCGTAAATCTCAGTATAATCACTGCACGCAAGGACGCTGAAACGCGATCCTTACAGCCTGACCAGGCCGCAGGCTTACTGGGCGTCCAGATGTCGGCTAATTGGGCAGTGAAATCCGAAACAGAGGCGCCTGCTCTTGCGATATGCTATATATTTCATATGTACTCTAGGGACGACGCCCCCCGAAAAATAAATACAAACTCGATCGAAATATGGTACACGAGAAAAAATGCAATCACTCCCTGACTAATATAACAAAAAATAAAAATATTATGCCAATGATAAAATCTATGTACACATATATTAATAATGCTGAAACGTTCATGCATGATTATGACGACGTTTCTGAGGAACAACAGGCACCGCCCGATCGAACATTTTGAACTGCTCCCCGTCGAAAACCGATACGAGCCCGCGCGCCTGAGCATCCTCGACTAACTTGCGCCACACATCGTTGACAACCAAACTCTGCATGTTGCCAATAATCCATAACGAAGACTTTGCTCTAGTCAACGCAACGTTCATGCGTCGAATATCCGCCAAAAATCCAACTCCTTTAACTGATCCTCCCGCGCCGCCGGCTGCCTGCGCTCGCACGCAAGACAATATAATTATGTCCTTCTCTTGCCCCTGGAAGCCATCAATCGTATTGAAGTCGATCCCATGCATGCCGGCATTACCCAACGCCGACCGAAACGCATTTCTCAACTCATGCAATTGTTGCTTGTAAGGAGTAACAATCCCAACCCGACCCTCAAGGTCGAGATCTGGGAATCTTTCGCTAAGCTTGCGATATAATGTAACAGCACAGAGCGCCTCCATCTTATTGTAGTATGAATGCGTCGTTTTAGACTGCTGCTCTCTCGAATGAACGTTGAAAAACCGGTACGGTCCAAAAATGTCGGCAGCTGAATGCCACTCAGCCTCGGTCCGACTTGCCATGCCGTCACCATCAATCAGTCGCGAATCATAAAACTGCGAGCTAGGAAACTGGGATATCTGTGGGTGCATTCGATACTGGATACTCAGTAAATGCACCGAAGACGGGAAGTTTCTTTGCATTCGCACAAACAAACTCTGCTCATATTGAAACTTCGACGCGGTCTGCGAAAGTACGGTTGGAGGTAGCTGGTTCGGATCACCGACCATGGCACAGCGAATACAGCCATATTTTAATGGAATCAGTGCAGATAGCTCAACACACTGTGCGGCCTCATCGATAATCACGGTCTCGAATGTCATTGACAGACTCGCGAGCAGGTCGTGTCCGGCTCCAGACAGCGTCGCACACATCACCTCCGCGTTGGTCAAAATCTTGGTCTGGATATTCCGCCGCTCAATTTCGTTGGTTCGCACAACTACCGCATGTCGATCTCGTTCCTCATCTAGCCGTTGGCCGAGAGCCGCTTTCTTGGCATTCAACAAGTCACGCTGGCCTCGCAACTTTTCTCTAAGACCCGCATCCTCAGTCAGGGCAATCTCCCGGTCGATGCTCGCTCGATCAGCAAGGACCTTGTTTAGCTGCTCCCGTAAATTCCCGCGATCGGTCCCGTTTCCGTTCTTGGCCTTATTCTCCTGCTCAAACTTGCTGATCTGAGCGTCTACTTGTTCCTCTAGTGTCAAGTCCCGCACGGCAGGGTTAATAATATCACTCCGTCCCAACCGCACAACTCTCGGGAAAAAAGTTTCTCCTGATGAATTCCAGATCCCGCCCTTCAGCCTCAACACAAGCTCATCCACTGCCGCATTACTAGGCGCGCATACAAGAATCCGCTTCGGTTCGACCGTCGCTGTCGTCTGTTGCTGAGCTGACTGACGGCCCGGGATCTGGATGGGAATACCTCGGGACTTTGTGGTTGTCAACGTGGCACCGATAATGCCGAGAATAGTCTTGGTTTTGCCGGTACCGGGTGGGCCTTGAATCAAAGTGAATCCTGTGCTCTCCATAGCTGCAATGATGGCACCGGCCTGGGGAGCGTTAGCATTGTACGTCGACTGCGTTTTACGGATCTTTGCCGCATCCGCCCGAATCGAACTCGCCGGCTTGGCGTGCAAAATTTGGTCACAGAGATCGTAATACGGAAGGCCCTGCAGTGAACTATATTCACGTTCAATGGTCGTCATACTCATAACACGCAATGCACTTAGCTCCGTGCGCGGTACTAGTTGCCTCGCCATGTCTGGCTTAGGAAGGCATCGCAGTACAACGTCCGCCAGCCCAGATTGATTCGACCGTTTAATCTCCTTAATCTTCGCCATGCAGCTGAGATATCGCTTATCTGGCCACCGAGCCGGTCGACCTTGGCCTGCAGGAGTAGCACCGGCCTCGATCTGTTGGTCCTCCGGAACATAAGAAATAACGACGACATCCATGTCTCCAACCTTGATATCGGATAGTACCTTGGTCTCTATCGAAGCGTAGACGTCAATATATTCGTCACAGGATACCCTATTTGTAACCGACAACCGGAATGGCTTATCGGTCCTTTCCTCCTTGGCCCTGAGAATATTTTGCACGCATTCCAACATCAAGAGCGGCTCGAAGATCGCTTTATACTCAACCGCAGAAGAAAACTTGTTCGATACGGCCTTGTAGTTGTTCAAGTCACTACCGAGTTCATCTGACGGTAACTCCTTGTCACTGTGGTAGTCCCATCGTAGAATACGATGATACAACGGATCCATGCTCACACGTAATCGTGCTCGCATATTTCGCTCTGCACGTTCCTTCTCTGACATCGTCGGCGGTGGACCGAACTGTCGCCGCCGAGCCGCAGCGAGAGAAGCAGACACTTTCAGCGGCTGCGGTGCTAATTGAGCAGCAGTCACCGTCTTCGGGACTGGCCTGTGATGTTTGCTAAGAGAGAAAAGCGAATCGATATCATCATCACTCTCGCCGGCCGAGCTCTCATCCGAACTCACAGTTGCACTCTCTCCACTAACCGGCCTGCTGGTAGACGCAGACCGTGAGGAGAGCCCAATCGCGCCAACACGGAACCCAGCCGGACGAGGAGGGTGAACGACATCATTGGAAGCCGCTATGGCGGTCTTCTTCTGTCTCTGTTCTGCAATCTCCTGACGACGCGCATTCAACAGACTAGGCTTTGGCGCCGGCTTCTCCTCAGCCTTCATCTTGTTGTACATGGAATCAATGCGCTGCATCGCCTTGGCTTTCTCTGCCTTTTCAAACTCTTTGACAAGCGACGATTCCTCGTCTGATTCAAGATCATAGACCTCCTTCTTGGCCACGCTTTCTTTACTTCTCCCTTTCTCAAGCCACGCGTCCAACCCACCTTTGCCCTTGTCGCTTACCTTGATAGGTTTCGCATGCACGTCGTCAAACGGCGATTCTCTTTCTTTCTTGACAATGACTTCATTATTAGTCGGACGCCCCTCGGGCTTGCTCTCCTCCACAGGCTGCTCGTCAAACATGCTCAGAGCAATTACGAGATCATAGCACTGGCCATCTGTAAGACTAGTGTAATGATGCTCAGTCTGCTGCGACAATTTCTCCAGTTTCCTGAAAATGTCCTTGGGCACATCCACTTTTGCTTTCGCGAATCGGCTTAAAATCTCACACACTAACCGCACACAAACGGTAAGCAGCGCAGTATCTGACAGTCGTAACCAAGGGCACATTTCACGAAGCGGTTCAATTAACATGCTTAGCATATCGAGACCGGTTGTCGTTGGCTTACTCGGTGAGATTGATTGGAGTCCAACACCGGCGGATGTGGAAGTAAGCGCTTGTTCGAGCAGCTGGATATTATCGAATAGCGTAGAGCACAGATCGAGCACATCTCGCATGTAATCTACCATAATATCTTTGGGATACGCACGAGCCCATGTAAGTGTTCTTCTAAAAACATAGGTCAATGCGCGCCAGACTGCGGTCCAAAATCCATGTGTAGCTGTTCTCACATCAGCATCTGGGATCGTGCTGTTGTGTGTCGCGACATAGCCATCTCGAGGATCAAAAAGCAACACTACGACGTCCATTGTCGTCCGCACAAGGCGGGGTACTGGACCGAGACCAAAAAGCCTGGAAACACCACCAGTGTGCTTGATCGTTGCGACATATGCAGCCAGCAATCGGGCAGGATTCGACCCAAAGAGACCACGGAGACATTCTAATCGTCCTGAGGCGTCATATGCCTGCTTTACTATTTCAAGGCTACACCGAGAAAGACCCGCGTGCGCTGAGAGTGAGAGACACAATAATGTTTCCGCAATTTGTTCGTCACTGAGCAATTGGCTCTGCAGACTGTCCGCATTGAAATCACTAATGTGCTGCAAAATATTCGCAATAGCGGTTAAAACGCTGTCAATTTTGGTACTCAAAGTATTGAACTTCTTCAATTTGAGATATATGAGTCTCATAGATGGATTGCTCTGCCCACCAGGCACCGCGCTTGGCATGCTCATGCTCGCTAGGGTCTCGGCCAGATATATCTTGGACTTGCCGATAGACTTTATAATGAACTTTGCAAATTCAATATCATTGTATGGCATCTTTTGTTTAAGAAGCTCCCACATCCCTTGCCCGTAGCAAAGTAAAGATGCCCCGTCGCCACTAACTCCAAGCTCTGCAACCGCAGCCTCATCATCAGCCGCAGCCAACACCGCCTGCGTGATATCACGCTGTTTCGTTATTGAAGCAGTCAATATCTCATCGATCATGAGTTCACTTTCATCAGCAGTGGATACAGAATCCAATATAATGCACGCAGCAAGGACGTCATGCGCGGCAACGCCGACCGTGGAGTCGGCCTTTTTGTCAATCGCGGTCTCAACAATCAAACTTCTATATGACTCAGCAACTTTTCTTGCTTCACGTCGCATTAATTTGTCCACTGAATTGTTGTTCGCGCGGAACAATACGCCATTAGCCTCGAGTTGTCCAAAATCAAGCAAGCTGTTGAGAATATGTAGACCTGTTAACAAGCACTGTGATCTTAGTCCCGTATTTGTCGTGCCAAACTGAACTGGATCTTGGTATTTTCCAAGGAACCGCGTTGTCAAGATTTCACTGCACTTTAATTTATTCGATCCGGTTAAGGATTCGACGTATGGCTGTACCCAATTCAATAGCTCAATAGCTTTTACAGTTTGGGTTGCCACTTCTTGTAAGCAATTTTCGAACGCAATGGTTCCAGCCGATCCGAACACAATATCCAGCATTGATGTCGGGATAAACGGCGTAGATACCGGCCACACATCACCGCCAAGAGAACCAAAGAGAGTCCCAAATACCGGTAATAGCACCGGGAAGCATGCAGGGAAGGCCTGCAGATCAAGCCATGCCATCTTGACGACATTGTCCTCATGCGATCTCGAGGCCCCACTGCTATTCCCACAGCAGTGAGTCAGAATGACAGACTTCTCCAGCGAACTTAGGACGCGGCGCATTGCTTTCCAAAAGAATGTCACGTCTTCAGCGGTTCGGGTCGGTGCGGCTTCCAGATACCGTTCGACAATACTATGATACGCGCGTCTGGTACACGGATCAAAATCCGTCTCGCTAACTTTCTTATCCAAAGATCCCATCGACTTTTCTGCCCACCGCACAAGCTCAGGCTCGCCTCTGAGAAACAAGAATGATATCATAGCGGGTACGATTTCCTTTGACAATCGCAAAAATCGCCCACCTGCCTGCACACCAAGAAAAACAGCATGAAACGCGCCAGATAGACTTGTAGATTCTTTGATCAAATGAGGAACATACAAGCACTCATATAGGGCGTTAAAGCAGCTTTGAATAGATTTTCCGTCAACAACTGTGCCGGTCGCTTGTGCTTCGCGACATTTAGCGGCAGATGGTTCGAGACCCGCAATTAGACGTTCAATGTCCCATGCATTGAGTAAATGCATGAACTCATCCACATTCTCTTTGTCAAAACTTCGCCCGTTAGCAGGACCGGCAGGATGAGGTCAATATGTACGTACCCAAGCTCTAAAAACCGGCTTATGAGGGGTACCTTCGCCTTCTGGTATGCTTTCACGCAAAGAAAACACTCGCTTAAATGTCGTCCCATTGTTGCTTTTAACCAATCAAGTTCAGGCGTAGGTGGGAACGCAAACATCTGAAGTGTGTTGACAGCAAGAATCTGTCTCTTCTCGTTGCAAAAGAAATGAGACGACTTCGGCAACTTCATAAGATACCTACAATTATTAATCGCATGCCTACATCTCAACAAAAAAGTTGTTTCAATCTCACGCTAAACTATCGTGAAGAGCCGTCTCTTGCAACCCAGGATCATCGCGCCGCTGGCTCTCGACTACGAGCGCGGTCACTCGCCGCAGCTCTTCGTCCATCGCACTTGAGTCTTTCGCCGAAGACATTTTAAAGGCTCGTATATCTATACGTTATATAATTGGTCCACAGCTTCAAATTTGTAAAACTCGTAGACCGTCGCGTAACTTCTTCAACTGGACCGTCATATGCACTAGCCACAAGAACACCCTCCAGCGACGTCTGCGGTCCAAGAAACCTTAGGACCTTGTTACGCGAATAATCCGCAGTCGCAGACTTATTAGAAGAGCGAGTGCTGAGAATAGTAAGAATATCCCCGCCACGGGGAGATTGCGGATCCAAACCGTGATCAGGTTCGGCTTGCTGGTCGAGGATTTTCTACCTGCCATGTACACGTGATGACGCGAACGTTGGGTACGTGATCTTGCAGACGCGATCTTCAATATTTACGCTCTCTGCGCGCCCTCGAATCTCTTCAACGATTTTAAAAAATGGCACTATACGCATCGGTTTTCCGCGTAGCTGAAAGTCTGACTCTTTCTTCACTTTTTCAAAATACAGTATCGCCCCCAAGTGAAAATGGAGCCAGGCAAGAACTTAGTTTAGTGGCCGATGTTTCTTGGATGACCGATGTTCCACCTGCCGAAACGAAGTCCTGGCACGAAAATTGGGAACGAGCGACGATTATTCTAGCGCCTTATACAAAAGTCTTACCTACGTCTTGACGATATTATTAATTAATCTCTAGCTGACAAGTTAGATCAATGTTACTGTTAAGTTTGACCCAACGACACTATCGCAAGATCCCGTCGATTTTGTTGAAACATTGGCAATGTCAATATCACGATCAAAAGTATTTCACGTTCCGACTACGGGTTTATGTCGCCTAATATTTCGCTTTATAGTTTTGGAAGTCAGTGAGCCTGGAGCCGATATTGATGATTCCGAATAATCCCAACTCACCATCATCGACCTCATCAACAACAAGTGCCGAATTCAACTGTACGCCACAGTACAATAAATGGCAGTGTGCGCCATACTAACCTATTACCAGTGAGATTTGCACCCGCCTCACGATCCATAAACTCCGTCTTTTCATCACACCTCGCTGCACTCTTGGTCATCCCTTTGCGCAGTATATCGCTATCGTTCATGTTCCACAGTCGGACCTTTCCTGTCTCGGCTACAACAGCAAAACAAAGTGTAAATGCGAAATGCAGTTCTTATATTACTGAAATGCTATGTTTAGCGGACAGATCGTTACGCTGCATAATTCTCAGCAAACTGGCGCCGAACATGCCTCTTCTATTCTGTCCCGGCTATGCAGAGGCAAGCATCTCCGACCTCCGCGAAGTTTACTCCAATTTTGGTCTAGATATCTCTAATGCAATGCATAGGCAATACAAGACAGATTCAAATTGCTCGGCTCAGTAGTAGTCCCTTCCATAGTTAACGTTTTGCGCCGAAGGCAATCCCGGCTCCACCCGCAGGTTATAGTTGCTGGATTCGTGCTCGATTCTAGCGGTATTATTAACGATCGGGATAGGAAATGAATAATCCCGAACCGGAAAAAATTTTGAGGGATTTGTGGACTGTCATGACAACATCCTTAAAACGGAAATATCTTGGTTCCATGGTTTTGGTAGTACTGTTGTCGAGAGTCTTAAGTCAATTCGATGCTGACTGCATATACGCAGGAAAAATTTTTAGATATAAATTCGCTATCATCCGTTGCTATTCACACCAATACCATGCTGTCAGAGGCTAGCTCCACCATCAATAGTGAATACGGCCTTACGTTCAGCAGTGATGCGATGTTGTCTTTGAGTTCCGAACCGAAATTAGTTGACCTCTTTAGCGACGATGTGCTCCTTTCGTCTTTTGACGAAGTGGATGATATGGACAGAGGTGATGAAATTCTGCAGGTTATGTACTCTGATCAATGGCTTTACGATAGTTGTGATGACGACGTGGATAATTGAGGTTAAGCCTTTCGGTTGTTGACTGTATTATCGGAAAACTGCGAGGCACTATTCAGAGACGTTGACGTCTAGTAGAATCGCTGTCGATGGCGATGCCAGGGTCTTCAGTGTGAGTTACCGTCTGGCTAGATGGATTCTGAATGAGGTTCACAATTGCAATTTAGCAAAATAGAACAGACACTGGGTTGCTAGCCTGCTAGAGATGGGGTAAATATAGAGAATACATCTTAACGCTCCTGATACACAGACATCGGTCTGTGCTAGCTTAGATTTATAAGACCGAGGTGCGAGAAATTGTCCGATGGATTACAAACTGCTGTATTATAGTTGCACTCAACTATTGCGAGAGAAGAGCCTGCAAGTGTGTGATAAGATTCTGCGTTATTGATTCTTAGGCTGAGTTTTACAGACCATGATGTCTGCAGGGCGTCAGTCACTTAGGGAGGTGCACTTAATTCATATCATACATCTGATTCCAAAAGTATCATGCCTTAAAACCAAACCCAATGATAACTCGGCCCTCGATGGCACAATTACAGACGAGCGTCCGAAGGGCAACGACGGGCATGGTCTCCAAATTGGCTCCAATAAATGCTTTAGCTGATGTTATCTATTCCGGCAATCGACTGCGTTTTGCTGACAGCAAAAAATTATGTGGGATGTGGTTATTGTGGTGGTGTGTTTATGAACTCATCGCAGCATAAACCGCGGCGCCGCATTCGACCCTGTTGCAGTAATTGCAGGTCCAGCCTGCGGATATTATTGCGATCCCACGATTCAACCTGTCGTTACAATTTGGAATCTACAATTCAAACTTAAACGTCGTCGCTATATTTGGAACCAGACAGCCATGAACAGCTTCCAACAATCGCAAATATATTCAGCCTCGCCTTACTTCCAGCCGCGCACGCGCACCACCGTCAACGACGTCTTCAAATCTAAAGCACTCCGAAAAATCATAGCTTATTTCGTCGCAGTCGCGCTGATTGGCGCGCTTCTTATCTGGGCTCTTCGTGATCAAGCCGTTGGACGTTAGTGCGCATGCAAATTAAGAGGAAATGAACGTGTTGGCATGAGCGGGATGGTTGAAATGGTCCCTTGTAGGAACATATCTAATGTTAAGAGGAGCAGCGGTCGAAGCGAAGGATATTGGCCAACGATCTCGGTTGTCATGTAACAAGCATTTATAGTCGCTAGGAGATGATCCAGTCTATATGTTGTATCATAGAAAACAATAATGCGTTGCTCGTTATTGTACACAGCACATCCAATAAATCAATCTACAAACCATATTCTAAAGGCCCTCAACAAACTACGACCTATTGCATCCTGCGAGTCATTCATAAGTCATATTCGTCAAGTGTCGGACCAAAACCAAAAAAAAAAAAAAAATTAGGAAGTACTAACAAAACAGATATAGCAATGCCGAAACCACATAGCATCCTATACCAAATAGAACAATCCCAAGTAACACCAAATCCATTACATAGTCTCCATTTCCCATACGTAAAATAACCAATATACCGAAACCAAAGACCAAATTGAAGGTCGACGATGCTATTATCTTTGCATGTTAACGTCAAAATATGTGGGCACACCATACCCATTAGCGGCCCCATTTGGATTGGTCTGCGTGGCCGCTCCTGGCAGTGGTTTCCCAGAGACAGGACTTCCGTTTTTACTATTCGATGCTCCCAATCCCACCAAACCCGGTCCAGCGACCGATGCAAAGTTAGCGTTTCCCGCCACTGCAAAAAATTGGTCCCAAATAGATGCCGATGGCAACTCGTACATCATCTCATAAATTCGCTGGCCGTCGTACTCGTCATCAAATAGTTGCTGTTGTTGTTGTTGTTGCTGCTGTTGTTGTTGTTGTTGTTGTAGGACACCATAGGATTGCACCGGCAGACCAGAAAATGCAGGTCGCGGCCAGAATGGTGTGCCACCGGGCGACAGTGTCGTAGACTGCGACGTCACGGCAGAATCAACTGGTGAAGAGGTAGCAACTCCCGATGGAGAACCTTCTACGGTTCCGTATTTGTGGTCACTGGGAGACTGTTGCTGGATGGCCGTGCCAGGACTAAACTGGTACGCATAGCCGCCACCTTGCGTGTTGCCGGACACGTTTCCGGAATACGCCACTGGGTGGGTAAAATTCCCATGCATGGGTGGCACGGCTTGTATTTCGGCTGCCGTACGGAAAATTTCGTCCAGGTCTGGTTCCATCTCCGTCATCCACTGCAACGTATTTGACTCGAACGAGGCAAACGGCGAGAGTCCACCTTGGCCCGTCGTCCTGGCTGATTCGGTTGTCGACGACGTCGACGCCGGTGTACTGGCTTGCGAGCCGGGAGTACCAGCCGGTTGCATAGGCGCATCGACCATATTCGGGACCCCAATCGCAGTCGAAGACACAACAGGCGGCGACCCACTAGGGAAGTCCATTGGTGCACCGTTGCTGTACAGCGCCGGATATGTCTGTGAGGTCGGTAAAGGTCTTGGCATTTCAATCTGCTGCGGCCGCTGGGTCGAACCCCGTGACGACCAAGATGTCCGTTTCGACCGTTTCGCTGGTGGCGGCATAGGTGGGGG
>JANJPG010000022.1:0-26945 GCA_030407185.1 Lipomyces yarrowii
CCCGGTCTGCCACACAGAGAGGCAATCTCCCACCGAGAGCCAATATTGCCAAAACTTGGCCTATACCAGTTGGCCCAGAAATAACGGAACAGTTTCGGCTGCCCAATTGACCTGCAGTATTCAAGCATCTCTTTAACCGCCGATGCATGAATTTCTTCATAAGACTCGTACACGAGACTCGTCGGCGCGCTACCCTTGTCGCAGACAACTTTCGGTAACAATGGGTGCCTAAGAAGATGGCGCTTAAGCATGTTGCGAAGGATTCGCGCCTGCTCTGCAGTACACTTTTTTGTCTCTCCTTTTGAAAGCATCCACTGAGATTCTTCCTTCAGAAAGTGCAGATAGGATGGGAGAACTGTCGAGCGCGTAGAGGTTCTAACAGTATCGGCTGAATCAAAACCTCTGCCTCCGGCTTTCCCTGTTATATACTGATCGATGGCTCGCAAGCTGTGCCACAGACAGAGGTGATGATTATACTTACTATTGTTAGTTCGGAACGCGATACTGGCCGCAGTCACTTCTACCACCAACCGTGAGTTTCAAATCTCTATAGTATCCCTATGAAATTATGCACTACCTGCGAAATCTTTGTCCGTATGAACAGTATTTGGCGTCAAACCTGCATTTCGCAATGCCATGAACCACTGCGTCAGTCTGCGTCCCCTCTTGCCCACTTCATGGAGACTGCGCGTGTCCAGTAGAAGGTAGGACAGGGGTAGAGATACTAAGTCGTACTCGGTGAGCACGCAGTATAGCTCGTATCCGTGTTTGTTTGTACCAAATGTGGAGTCCACGAAGACTTCTGTTATTTTGGCGCGGTCATACTTGTCCTGATTGGTAAAACATGGGGTCACGAAGGCCAACGAGACTCCTGGTTCTTGGAGTCCCTCAATAAGTTGAAAGCGTCTTGTTCATCCACGAGGAGCTGGGCAGATCTAAAATCGTTGGCGGCATCTCTTTCCCACTCGGATTTTGTAATAGAAAGCCAGAAGTTATACACTTGTTGCCTTGTGATAGTGTGTAGGTCTGTCTTGTCAAATTCCGAGTCGTTTGCCATTTGTATTAAATTTTGGTATATTTGCCTTGGGGAGGGGCGTTTTTGGGATTTGATGTAGTTTCTTACCTCTTCGGTCATATGGAACTTTTCGGTTTCCATATGGCACTTGTGTTCATAAACCATCGTTATAGATTCGTACACCTTGGACATTGTGATACGAAGCTCTCCCTGACAGTCAAAAACTTCCTTCGGCGCTAAAGGTGCAAATGCTAGCGATAAACGTTGGATTCAGTTATTGTCATACGTAAACAGTCTTACTTGTGTACCGCTGAACGCGACAAGGATCCCGCTCAAGCTTTGCTTCACTAGATCGTGAACAAGTCAATGTGAAAGTGATTTGCCTGTCAGGTCTCGCATTGACGCGTCGCATGTGAAAGAAATAACCAGTACAGTCAAACATGACACT
The DNA here is from genome assembly GCA_030407185.1 of Lipomyces yarrowii. Lineage (NCBI taxonomy): Eukaryota > Fungi > Ascomycota > Lipomycetes > Lipomycetales > Lipomycetaceae > Lipomyces > Lipomyces yarrowii. The sequence continues at coordinate 1,464 of JANJPG010000022.1, forward strand.
CCGAAGAAGTACCGCTGCGTGTTTTGCACGTCTTGATCAGAGGTTTGAATGCAGGTCTCCACTGAAATGTCGTTGTCGATAAGGAAGGTTGACCTAAGTGTCGCCTTTATTCTCAGACATGGAAGAGAGGAATCGAATTCGTGGGTGTCATTCTGTTCTAGAAATGACGACACAGCCTCCACAAACTCTTCATGTGTGTCGTAGCACCCATCAAGATCAAAACCGGAAGGTGTCAACGCTGCACCTTCCTTTTTCGATGCTTTCTGCAACATCTTATTAGCAGCCATTCCCTACTGCCGAACTATCAAAATTATTTCCTCAACGCACTCTGTCACGACACTTTTTGCAGGTCTTGAAAACGCGGCCGTTCACGCCGGAGTACATTTGCTGAAGCTTTTGAAGCGTGTCACAACAGACTTGCGTGCGACATGCTGCACACTTTTGACAGTACTTAGAGTCTACAACTGTGACTTGAAGCTCATCCATTGTGCAATCGTCCAATTGGATTGAAGCGATGGAATAATAGACGTATATGGTGTTGTAAGAGAGCGAAAATGAGTAGACAGTCGTGGACAATGAAGAAAATTGAGGAGAGGTTGGGGGCGGTCAAGAAAAAAGAGGAGCGGTTGTGGGCTGCGAAGAATGTAAACATAACAACGCGCCATAAGTAAACAAGGGCAAGGGTATGTACGCGTCGAAGAGGAGAGTTGAGACTAGACTAAATGTGGATTAGTGTATATTCAATCCTGATCCGGTACCGTTCACAAGTACCCGCCAGAAGTCAACTCAAGGGTAAGGGTAATTTCCTTCCCAGCTGCACAAAAATAAGCCAGAATCCTTCCTTTGTTGGCAAGGAAAGGCATGGAGTTACCCGGGCGAAGTGGTGTAGCTTAGTAAACGGGGGGTGTAGCTTTATCCTGGGCCTACCTAGTGTTTAATGTCAGTTCAGGACAGGCCGGTTTCACTGCACCATCACCATAATACACGACAATGGCCACTCAAGAAAATAGGCAAATGATGTCTACTACTTTGACTTGTCATAGAGGCGACAACATGTGAGACATGTGAGATTTATTTCGGCAAAATTGGTGCGGGGATATCTGAAAGATTTTGAGGGTAATATATTGATATATTCGAGTGCATCGATTACGAAGTTTTGTTCGTTACTGCACGTATGAGAATATCTAATGGCGATTCGAATTCTGTCAAAGCTTGCCGTCCACCGCCAGGTAGACAGGCATTGGTCAATGGACTTATTAACATGGAATTGGCTGATTGCGCTTTCAACGGCCTTTTTCGTCGACAGAGTCGGGCGGCGCCCTTGGCATGACTCTCGTGTTGCAGCGTGGACAGCGGCTAGCGCTCAATTTGGCATGACGAAACACAATTCTGCGGGAATCGCTGTCGTAGCGATGATTTTTATCTACAGACAATGTTGAGAATATGGCCAAAGCACCAGACTCGGCGACTCCTGCCGTTAAACTAGCGCTGTACCAATCGCATCCATCGCAGTATCGTTGTTTGTTGCGTTGTCCAATATGAAGTACCCGACTTTTGAGATAGCTCGCAATAATATCAAGTGCGTGGACAGCAAAAATTGTTACCAGTATGCAGTTGCACAACTTCTGGGATTCGAAAAAACAAGCTTTTGCGCTCGGCTTTCGCTGTCAAGGAAGAAGCGGACGACGATCCCGTACATTGCGTGCCCATTTCGCGACCGCGAGCCATCAAACGCCATATGGATTTTGCCCTCAACTCCTCTAAGGACCTCAACCACACGCGCCTTGTTAAGTATTATAGACTTCGAGAATTCGATTGCGGATGGTATCGTGGCAAATATGCGCATCAGTAATAAGTTACTCTTGGAATATTCAACAGAAGATATATGCCTATAGCACGTCTTTAAGCCCTTTCATCATGTTCTTAGTACACCAATATTCGAGGTTAATTAATCCTAATATGACAGTGGCACCCCATGATTCCATAGAAAACATCCGCCTCTGAAGAGGTTCATCGTTTTGTACAAGACAAATTGCATAAATTTGGATGCATAGTAGTGCGGTAAATCTAGCTCAGTAGGCAACTTTAAAGCATTGGTCTAGGGATACCATATAGGAGCCAGCAGAATAAACACTTGTGATTTTGGTAACACGTCAATACAAGACGTCGTCATACATCATATAGTCAGTGTTGTGAAGTGGAAAGTAGATTGAAAAGTCAAACAAGATTGGAGGGGTGGCCAGCTCGCCTTGGAGATACGCTATTTTATACCGCAGTCGGACTATACGCTGTCGGATAAAATCTGATGTGTCCTTGGCTGGTTACGTTATGTAGAATATGTATGACTTCGTCGATTGAGATGTTACATTAATCTAAAGCACGAACAATTTTAATGATTTCCAGCTTGGTGTTTTTTAATCCTTGGCTCTATATATTACTGAAAGCTCACAGGCATATGTGGAGTGAAGAAAAAGTTTGTGCCACTTATGACAAAAAGTCTGCAAAGGATGGCTGCAGGCGGAACGAAAACACGCTCTCCTCACACGGGACTTGATACTTTTCGAACGTACGGGGTCCACACGCACCAGTGCCGACACCAGCACTTGCAACGTCCAAACGCAGTCGCACAGCTTGCTCGGCGAGGAGATCCTGGGGATGTTTGGCATTTTCAATTGAATGTGCACTGTAGCGGCTTGCAGACCACTGAAACAGACGGTGACTGGAACTACTCTCGTCGCTGCCTTTGCCTGTTGCGGCGATCTTGCTTACCTTTAGTCCCCGACCCCTGCCGTCAGCCATTCGCAGCCAGCGAGTATCGAGCCGGTTCCCGTTCTCCTGGGGCACCTCGTACGGGGTGTACAGCTGCGCAGTGTTGGCTTTATAAATACCCATCTTCTGCGACATTTTCTTATCAGCATAAGACTCTCCAGGACCGCGGCCGAACCAGGTTGCGTTGTCTAGTGTATCCGCTAAGTACAGGTCGAGTCCCATTCGGGGTAGTGTCTTTGGTGCTGGACCCTCGGGCTTGAGGTGTATGGACAACATGAGCGTTCCATCCCTCGAAACTGTGTAAACGGAAGTAGCCTGGAAGCCCCAAGCAAGGATCGGCGCACAGATGAAGGCTTCTGAATTCACTTGGATACTACCATCATGTAGCCTCACAGTTTCTAGACTGCGCAGCTGGTACGCTAGACTGTCGATACCGAAGCGACGCCACTCGCCGAGGTCGAAAGGAATGTCATTTTGGGTAGGAGGACGCCAGCAGCCAACAGAAAGCGCCGCCTTGGTCGCAGGATCGGGTTCGAGGAGAGAGTAGCCATTGACGTCCCAGTTCGTCAGATTTCCCGATACACGGGAAAATGTAAAGGAGAATGTCTCGCCGGTGATAGTCTGCGTGGTCGCAGTTGTCCGGATTTCGAGACCTGGTTTCTCGATTGAGTTCAGGGAGGCCAAGGCGAAGTTTGACCGGAGACAGTGCTGGAACCAAGCAAGCTCGGTGTGGCTGTCGGCCCAAGCGTATGCGGTCTTGGACTGGAAGCTCACAGACAGCCAGGTTTCACCGGTTACAGGTATGGCGACGTCTGACGGTATTGGAATGGCACCTTGCTGGCCTGCTGGGATATATGGGATTTGCAAGGTCCCGCTATGAATGATCTTGGATGACCTGCGGACATGGTGTCAGTTAGGCGAATACTTCGGTTGGTGGACTGGATAAACTCACTCATCCGTGAATGCCTCGATCTTATAAACTGCTACAAGATCATTCAGGCTATTGAAGTCGTATTGGTTCTCCACGACGATAATATCGCTCTCGACCCAGGCTCGCACCGGCTCATATGCCTTTCTGAGCTCTATCAGCCCTGGGCTTGGAGTGTGATCGCTGAAGCAAAGTCCGTCCATGACAAAATCTCTGTCGTTGGGAAAATCGCCAAAGTCCCCACCGTATGCGTAGTAGCCTGTCTCTCCGGGCTTGGACGGCTCAATCCAGAGACCGTGGTTGGCCCATTCCCAGATGAAGCCACCTTGAAGCCTGCGATACTGTCTAAACGCTTCCATATACTCTACCAAGCCACCGGGAGCATTGCCCATAGCATGAGCAAACTCGCAGAGGACTATGGGCTTCTTGAAATCATCTCCTTCTGCAGTAGCGAACCCGACAAGGCGTTCTAAAGAGGGATACATATAGGAAAACATATCTGCAGACAGCGCATGGGCATCGCCTTCGTAGTGTATGGGTCGGCTTGGATCGAATTCCTTGGCATATGCATACATTTCTTTGTGATTCCGACCGTAAAAGGACTCGTTCCCCAAAGACCAGATAATAGCACTTGGATGATTCTTGTCCCGCTGTATAAGCTGGACCATCCGATCGACGTAAGCGTCTCTCCATTCAGGATTATCTGACGTGAACTCAGATGCTTTCCCAAACGCGAGCTTCTTTCGTTCTTCGTAGTCCATGGATTCAGGTATGTCCATAGGGCGCGCTACTGCGTCGTAGAAGCCGTGGCATTCAAGGTCGGCCTCATCCATGACCCACAGACCGAGCTCGTCACACAATTCCAAAATTTTCGGATGCGAGGGATAGTGAGAACAGCGAAGGGCATTGACGTTGTAGCGTTTCATTAGCAGTAGATCTTCCCTGATAAATGAGAGCGGGACAGCACGACCCAATCGGGGGTGATGATCGTGCCTATTGACTCCACGAAGCATTATCGGCTTGCCGTTGACACTGATGTTGCCATTCTTTATCTCCACCGTTCTGAATCCTACCTTCTGGACGATAGTCTGGAGCGCAGAAGTGCTAGCATTGTCTGCAAATAGAGAAATTTCTAACTTGTACAGGTTGGGGGTCTCTGCCGTCCACTTCTTGGGATTCGGTACGGACATGACAAGTTCTGCATGATCTGTTCCACTTTCGATATTCACCTCCTTCAACTGAATAGTATGGCCACTATAGGTATGGTCAGATAAGCTAGCCCTCACCGCACAAGCCGACTTCGTATGGAGGTTGAGTGAGATACTAAGAATAGCATCCGTATAGGCACTATCTAGTATAGTCTTCACGAAGAAGTCTTCAATACGCGCATGCGATGGGAAGGCGAAGAGATGTACATCGCGAAAAATGCCTGGACCTATTAGTGAAGACTATTCGTCAATTTCCAGACATACATGTCTTTGCTCACCGGATAGCCACCACTGATCCTGATCTTCAATGTATGAGCCGTCAGACCACTGGTAAACGCGAACAAACAACTCGTTGTTCCCCTTTCGCTTGACAACACCTGAAACGTCAAACTCGGCTGGATTCCGGCTGCCTTGAGCATATCCCACTTCAATGCCGTTCATCCATACGTGATAGGCACTGTCTACTCCGTCAAACCGCAATCGAAGCTGAGAAGAGCTGTCCCAATGACTAGGCACCTGGAAAATGCGACGGTACGTCCCTGTTGGATTCTCCGACGGCACATGCGGTGGACAGACAGGGAATGGAAAGATGACATTCGTATAATGAGGATGGCCGTGACCCTGAAGCTGCCAGTGACCGGGCACATCGATCGTCGTCCAGCGTGTGTCAGAGCGTTCCCCCAGCTCCAGCATGCATATTGATTGTGCCTCATCATCGCTGGAAGGGGTCAGAATGGTGGATTCGACAACCGTCTTATCCGACGGGGAAGTTGACGTCGGCTCGGGAGCATGCAAAGGAGATGGGGCATAGTGAAAATGCCACTTGCCATTCAGCAGGACGGACGACTCCGGCAAGAAATAAGAACGCGCTGGGAGACGATTGCGCTGAAACACTTTGGGATTTTCATAGTCGGGAATTGCCTCCGCTTCTTGTTGAGAGGCCATCACCGAGACGCGATAGACATCAAAACAGGGTCGACGTTACAGGTAGTTTGACTTGCTAACGAAGATAATTAACAATTCTTATATTTTGCCAAATCTGTAAATCCCTTCGACCGCGTGCGCGTTTGGGGTGGATAAAACTCAAGATTCTTGACTAGCATTCATCCAGAGAACCCCTCGAGGAGGTCCATTTTAATAGTCAGGAGACTCCTGCAGAGATGTACCTTGCGCTCACATGGTGCAAAGGAAATAATTCTTCCGTTTAGAGGAATATTCCGTCGGGGATGTCGGAACCGAGATAATAATGCATTGCCAAACGGTTTCGGGTTGAGGGAATTCCACAGTTCGGGGATAACCGGTCCGACTATGTAGCCCTAACCCTATAAAAAATTCTGAACACTAGTCTTATATGACATACAAATTGAAATATATGACCCGAAAGAATGGAGAATCAGTCAATGATTACATAATAGAGCTTATTTTTCAGACCGATAACCCCTTTAAGCCGCCGTGTAAAGTTTACAGCCATTTTTCATCAGCTTAACGCGATTTTACCTACAAAAGAAAAAAAGTCGGGTGAACCCTGAAACTACGAAGGCTTGGAGGACTAATACCAAGCGTCGAAGTTAAATTGCCCAACAAAGCGGATTGCTCCAGCAAGTTGACCGAGCTAGTCGCCATATCGTGCCGATATTCGATATTCGACAGAGTGTTATATAATCAATCCATTGGGATTTCGAGCTGCCAGAAAGTACTAAGCATACAGGCTTTTGCCAGTTCTAGCCAGATTGTCGGATTTGCTCGGCGTTGTCAATACTAGCATACCTTCAAGCCTGAGATTAGTGCTGGACGACTCACACAGTAGAAGTGACTCAAAGGCTGCAAGGGCCACGGGTTAGGGATTCCCCAGGTTTTTCGGCTATCAGCGATATCACAACCGCCAAGCGATACTGAGTCCCGTGTCGTGAAATCATGATGGTTTCATGGTCCTTGGCTCGTTGCCTCCAGTCTTGAAGGTCGGTCAGGGGCCAAGGGTAAGGGTAACACACTGGGTGGAGCGTATTTCGTTATATTTTATTCTTGTCTTCAAAAAAAGGAATAAAAGTGGAGGAAGAAAGATCCGTGACTATATGTATATATAGCTATTCCTCGAAAGAGGAAATGTAGGCCTGTTCCGAATACGAATATGTGCAGTAATCGGCTATATTCGTATTCATTATTCGAAGTTCAGCCGCTTCGAATAATATTCGACTTTTTATGATCTTGTCTATATCCACTTCGCCTCCGTTACCAATCGCATTCCAAGCCGATCGCTCGATGCTGTCGAATCTCATGACCCTCGACATCCCGCAGCCATCGGAATCAAGCAAAAGTGCAAATTCTGCAGTCAATTTCAATGCTGGCATTTCTGGACTAGTCCCGGCAGTTTGCATATGCAGGAGGGCGGCGGGTCAGCGTTGGACTTGCAGTCCGGTGGTTTGGCGGCTTGGTTTGATGAACCCAAATTTTCAGAGCTTGATCGTGTTTGGACTTTTGGAAATTTGGATTGATTTTGATTGGAACGAAATTGGAGCAATCGGCTTTGGCTGTGGGAGCGCGTGCATTATTAGGTAAACACTTGTTGAATGGATTGGACCATTCTCATGTGTTTTTTTCCTAGCAGGGCGGACCTAATTTCATAGAATGATTTGTATCGTTCCAGGCGAGCACGACATATTTTTGTCCCGAAGTGGTTATCCTTTGTTGATAACGTCATTGCTGCCAATTTTGGCTCTTACATGCAACATTACTTTATTTTGAAAGGAGCGATATGAGTTGGTGTAGCGCAGAGAAAGGTAAGTTCGATTAGAACTTATGTGAGAGGGGTTGTTGGATATCGTAGTTGTAACTATCGTATCCAAGGTAATTAGAACCTCTATATATACACATAAATGCTGTGTAATAGTATGAACTGTGTCTAACCCTCAATAAGAAGTGTTTCTACACATGAGTTTATTCTTATGCATCTCATGTGTAGATGAAATACTCAATATGGGAAATATCCCTCAGACCATTCTTCTTTTGTGAGAGTCAGCTCATATGTCATACGTAATTGCGTGACAATCTCGTAAGAGAATTGCTCATGTGTCTTACGACAACCCTTAACGGAATAGTGTGAGAAGAACTGTAAACGTCAAGTTTCTTTTTGGTACGGGCTATTATCTCATTAACGATAATACCTTTGATTGTACTGAGTGACGTGTGCATAAGCTATATTAGCTTTGGTGGCTGAGCTCATAAGACCACTTCCGCACCTCGCACTCTTACGATGACTATTACTTGTCATCACCAACTCCTATGACGTGTTCTTCACTTTTTAGTGTTATGCCATACACCTTAGCATGAACCTTCATTTCAGCTTGCTATTCCAAGTTATAGTTGCAATTTCAACACCCGAGTTTGTCAGTGAGACGCGCCCCTGTGATGGCAGCAAAGAAGCAGATGACTGGATAGATGCCATTCAATATCAACTGCGTTTTTTCAGACGTGATTCCAGCATTCTGCAGCATGACTAGAAGATAATATGATAGGAAGTGACACTGTTGCCGGATATTTGGCCGAAGCAAGCCATTCCTGCCACACAGATAAAACGTCGGCGAGCAGAGTGGGTGTTGAAGAGTTGTCGGTATTCCCACCATCTCGTATCTGAGCGATCTGTCGTATTTTGATGTTGCATTTCTTTCACTTGTAGTGTCACAATCGGATGGTCCCGATCACCTTCTCCATGATACTTGGCCAGAACTTTAATGGCCTCTTCCACTCGATCCTGCGCCATGAGCCACCGAGGAGATTCTGGGAGGAACCAGACCCCTAATCCAACGACAACGGAGGAGATTAACTGACACCAGATTGGAATGCGAAACCCAAGGCAGCCACACAGATAGGCAATTGCGAGACAGCCATAGAGCCGAAAAAGGTTCCCAGTCCACGGACTGTAATTGGCCGCGAAAACACCTTCTGCAAGGTTGATAGCACTACCAATCTCTTGGGCACTTTCTTCAGAAGCATCCTCCTTGAACGTAGTATCCGGCTTCTCGATCTGACCGGTTTTCGACGCCATCGATACTTTAGTGGCCGTGTTAAGATGGAAATAACAACAGATCGAAACCGATTGAGAATACGCGATAGATGAAGACTTAAAGCCTACCAAAAATTACAATGAAGTCGAAGGATTGTCATGTTTTACTTATATCCTGTCAAGGTGGCATGCGTCGAACAGCTGGTGGCCATCTAGCGTCCCCTCATTCTTTGTTCTGATGCATAACGACAGCTCCAAGCTCTAACCTTCTCTCGGTTCCGGTAACCCCGTCTACAGAGACCCACCCCACATTTTCGCCATATTTAGAGTTTGGGTTTCCGTGGTTCAACAGCACAACACAATTATTAACTTAATCGTTTCCTCGGTCCCAGCATCCCCGAGCTTCGGTTATTTTATTACTGGACAGGCTGTCGTCTGGCAAACGATGGCGCGATGACTCGGTCCCTGAGTCAAGGCACACTAAGCTCTAATAAGAATGGTACTCGAAGCCCACTTTGTTGATCCGGACCGTCGGCTTAATCAAACCTAGAGTATTAATCACTCTGACGTGGAGAATAAATAGAGTGACGAACTCAAGGCCGATATGGTATGCCACGACGCGATCGAGCTTCAGTGGAATCCAGGTCAGCCGCTCGCTCATTTCCGACTAGAAATACTGAGATCTTGGGATAGACGAATTGCTGCCTTTAGCGAGGATGATGCGACGCGTAATTAATCCGTCAGCCACTGGGCTGATGAACGTTATGCTAAAACACAAGATCCTCTGCCGTGTTCACAAGCAGCTCCCCACGCTAGGGGTGGATACGATTACGGTACCGTCAAAATTTTATGTTATTCGTAAAGTTAATCGCAAAACTGAGAATCTAATCGTAAAGTAATCGAATAGTTTACCAAAAACTCGTATAGTAATCGTATTCCTAATTAGGTATGGCGTGAAAAATTTACCCTGACAACGCGTTTGGACCGCGGTTAACTGCCTAACGCGATTTTATCATATAAACATACTACGAACGAATGCTTGGGATAAGACGACATTCGATGGACTTGGGAACCATGAGAAAGCTTACTTTACTTGCTGACCACTATTCAAAGGCAGCTCTGTCAGTCGTAGCGCCACATTCACCTCCGACTGATTCTCATTCCTTCCGCACTCCACACTCCGCACTCGCGTGGTTCTGATCACGCCAAGCGAAATGAAAGGTGACAGCGCTAAGACTTTTGTTTAACCCGACCAGCGGCAATCATAAGCGCGTTGTTCCATTAATTCAGTCAAGCATAGCCAGAAGACCCAATTTTAATCAGATCCAAAACTTTAAGCTACATAAATCGCGCATGAGACTATGCTGTTAAATTGATTTTTTTGCACTATTCTGTGACGTAGCGGCGAATAATGTACTTTGATTATTATATGGCGCAATGTGGTGCACTAGCCTCATCCTGTGTCAGGCGTTGGAGATTGAAGCGAGCGTATATGAATATCTAAAAGGCTCAAACGCTAAACACTCAATGTTAGAGTAGCGACGGGTGGAGGCAAACTCGAGGGCTCCCCGGTTTTGTAGTTTACACTAGCGTTAAGTTCCGGCTCATGGGCAGCCCTCTGGCAAGGTTCGACATCGTTTAGCACGGCATTGCGTTTTTTGAATGACCAATGACGGCTCTTTATATATAACGGTACTACGGTATCGTTTTGTCTGCCAGTACTCAATCAGGCAACATTGTCTTATGAGTTTTTGCAGAATGGACATTCCTTGACTGTGCGTAATTTGCAAATGCCCAAATATTACGTTTCCTTGATGCTTTACTAACGTAATTAGAGATGACTGGTACGGAGGTGACGGTGACAAAAACGTTTCTCTCTCGCGAGCCGTCGGGTTTCCGCATTAGCTATTTAGTGTTACTCCCTTTGAAGATACACTCAGTGGCAGCTTACTCCTTGTACATTGATGCACAATTTCTCCCATATCAGGTACTAGCAGACGGTTTTGTTTGTCATCGTTCTTTCCTTGATGTCGTAGATGTCGCGGCCTCCGAGACCGCGATTACTTTAACCCAACAACGGTACGCGTAACAGGACAGGCAACTGACGGTCTTGAATTTTGGCTCCATCCGCACCAGATTAAAGATGCCGTGCAGTCGTCCTGCCGTCATGTTTATCTGAGGGTATCATTGAGCCTTGCTCACGGTGTGATGGTTACCCTCTTTGAAAGGAAATGTTACCCGCGACACGTATCAATTGCTTATTTGGCCACGCCCCCGAGCACAAAGCCTTAGGGTTTAACCCTTCCATGGCATATATGATAGGTTACGGAAACTCGTTATGCGGCTAATTAGATCGAACTGGCGCTAAATGGGCCAGAGTTATTAAGCTTTTGAATACTAACGCCCCAAGACACAGGGTCGTCCTTACGCGGTAATATCGGAATCCGCGTCGTAAGCTTCGCTTGTGTCCGCCATATGTTCACGTTGTGCTCTCCTCTATTCGGTTAAACGCGCCGAAGCAGTCGTTGGCTGGACCGTTACTTCCTCAGGAACCTTTTATTGACATGGGGCGGACGAGATGAAGTATCCGTTCCGCGACCTCGGGGTTCCTAATCATCGGTTCTAACCGGACGGGTTTGGCGGACATGTCTCCGTTCTCAGGGTCTCAGAAAGCCTTTTGGTCAGGAGATATTGACATTGTGTGCCTTGGCTGTTAATAACGTAAGCTCATATTCACTGCGAGACACGTCCTTTCCGCCTGTTCTTCTTCCGTGGCATTTGATCTTGCTCTTCTTGTTATTTACTCACGATTTCTCGACCCCTATCCCTTCCCAGGCGCATTCAAGCGAAAGACACTTGCTGTGCCTGCATGCTTAGTCCATCCTCAGGACAATCGTTAGCATCTTCCGCAGCCGCAGCTTCGTCTGGCACGGCTGTCTAGTCATTGCCACCCTCGTACTCCATCGTCGCTTCCGACTCGAATCAAAAAGAACATGGCTAATCGAGACAGACCCCGCCCAGCATCCCCACACAATCGGCCGCCAGAGCCGCGGCGGCCCCACAAATGCCCAATCTGCGACAAGACATTCCAGAGGCTCGAACACCAGAGACGACACATCCGCATCCATACCGGCGAGAAACCATTCTCCTGCATGTTCCCCGGCTGCCAGACACGATTCTCGAGATCGGACGAACTCACTCGGCATTTGCGCATCCACGAAGATGCCAACTCCCGGTGGAGCTATAAGGTGGCCCAGCGGTCAACCGCCGAAAAGAATAATGCGAGAGTCAAGTTTAGCAAGAGTGCGCCAACATCGAAGATGTCAAGCCCAAACGTGTCACCGCCTTACGTCCATTCGCAGTTGCAGAGAATAATCGGAAGCGCGAACAAGTCCGGCACCTCGGCCTTGTCGTCGTCCGCACCGACCAGGTCAATGCCATACGACATGAACATGTTCGCGACCGAGGCGACGCAGCAGGTCCAGCGTGAAAACGACCCCTACTCGGCTGACTCGGGGTCGTGGCTCTCGGTTCTCTCTACCGCGAGCAACCACCACTGTGTGTCAACCAGCCTTGCACAGCTAGAGCTCCTGACACAGTATAATGCCGCAACGCCGACCTCGACGGCCCGGCCACAGGAAGATGACATGTTTGTCCTCCACCATTCGAAGCTATTACTGCAGAACTCGCCACTGTCGGCAGCGCTGCCTTCGCCGATGTTTTTCTCGTCTGATAGCTCGACAGCCGACTTCGAGCCACTAGTCATCGCGCGCGAGCTCGAAGCGTCCAATGGCGTGCAGCTGCCGTCAGTACGGTCTCTCCCGCTCTGGCACATGCCGCCGCCACTGGTGCCCCTCGAGATCGACTCTATCCAGGCGTCCGGGACCTCAAGCCGAAACTTCGTCTCCGGCGCAAACCTGCACTCGCTGCCGATCTCGAACATCCTTTCTCCTCCCGCGCCATCGTCGACTGCCAGTGTGTTCGATAATAATGCTCGCCAGTGTGGTCGTCGAACCGGCCTTCCGTCATGGACCTCAACTGGAAGCGCAGACTGTCGCGGTCTGTCGGTCGTGGATCTAATCGACACCAATTCTACCACAGGTATCGAACTCAAGGTCGAGCAGTAGCGAAGACCTGCGGTAGATTGCTCATCGCTGTTTACTTTTTCTAATGAGGGAGCAGGAAATAACCCTTGAAACTTATTTATGTACAGAGTATACAACATTCTTTAATTGAAACTGGTTGAGTTACGGGCTTTCGACAGATTGATATTTCGAGTTGTTTGGCTATGTCGTCACTCATTTCTTGAAATTTGTATTGGGTTCAGGATTGAGCAGTAATTTATGGCAACTTCGAGTAATCGTGGGTCTGCGGTCACTTAATGCGGTCGTGTGCAGTTGCTCTGGGTTCACTGTAATGCGCTTGTTGCGAGGAACTATACCCTGAAAGGCGAAAATCTGCAAGCTTCAACTCTGCTCCATTATCCGAAGCGAGCACAATGCACAAATGAATATTAAATGGTCGAAAATTATTATTGATATGCCCTGTCTCGTGGCAAACTAATCACCTGCAAATTTTACAAAGAGCGGCATTATTATTTACTAATATTCCATTGTTACAGAAATCGAACGGCATCTGCGGCCTGCTCTCGCTGAGTATCTGCCATGTGTAGTGCAAATAGCGGTGTCGACGGCTCCAAACCAGTTGGACGTGGCGGCATGCGATGCTGGTGTGCTAGTTGTTGCTGTATCCGTTGAAGTTGCTGCCGGTGATATTCGATGATTGACTGTGTACGAAGTCCCGGCGGTGCTAAAGCACTTGACGGCGACATGTAGTCGGGGCCGATTGAAGTCCAAAATCCCGACGAGTGCGCCATAAAACTGGTGCTGACGTGGTCGGATATTTGCGTGCGCCGCAACCGTAGTGGATGGGAATACTGCCTAGGGGTAGGTTCCAACTGGTGAGGATCGTAGAAGGACAGATTATGGGGAGGACGATTACTTTTAGGGAGATCCTGGTATTCATATTGCTGAAGATACATCGGAAAACGAGGAGCCTGAACAAAAGTGTAATGTTCGTACTCGTTCCGAGGGGAATATGACAGGTTTAAAAACATATACCGGCCCGGTCTGTCGCAATATAACTTGCGTTCAATGGCACTGGTGCCTTCATCTCTCCTTTTGAGGTCGCTTCTAGTATGTCCGCGGATCCGTGGTCTTCTCTTTGTAGCGTGACTAGACTGATTGGCCGATATAGAACTTGAGGTGCTACCACTACTCGGCGAGGAACTTTCCCTTTGACGTCGGGACACCTGATTCGCTTCACAAGTTTGGTTCATTTCCATTGCATATGCCAGTTTCCGGGGCTTTGAACTCGGCGGGAACAAGGCCGTCAGGATCGGCGTGATCGCAGCCGTAGATGTGCCCAGGCTGGCTTCCTTTTTACGTTCTGACTGAGCATCAATCGCGCTCTGCACGCCTTGCATAACCACCATCGCTTGATCGTCCGATCTGTCCGAGAATTGGCGTGCCATTATCACCGATGGAACGCTCCCGGCGAGTTGTTTATTGTAGTTGACGGCAACGACGTCCGAAAGCGTCGACGTTATAAATTTAAATCGAGCGCCACTTCCATAGTTAGTAAGGCAATATACAGCAAATAACAGCGCATACCTCAAAATCTCGAAGAAGTTGAATTGCAGACAGAACTGCCCTTCGAGTTTAATACGGAGGTTGTCAAAAAAGAAGTAACCACTCTCACGACCGCTTTGGTTGCGAACTCTATGAAGCAATGACACGACCATCCCTTCGAGTGTTTCATCGAGTGGTCGCAAAACTGGCGTGTTGAGGGTTGGATCGTACAGATTCGCACACATAAAAAAGAACGGAGACTGAAGCCATTCGCGGCGGGGGTCGCCATCGTAAACCGTAAGTTGGATTATCGGCGCGGGATCGACGGGCTTGCGACCTAAAATTCGGTTAACGAAGAAGCAGTAACAATGCGATAGCACGACAATTGACCTCCGTCTGACGATGCTACTGTTTTACAGCAAAGGGGCCGCTGGAGAATCTGAAGCACATAATTCTCAACGGGGAGGCCGCGTTTTGCATTTGGAGCTATAACGGAGGTCGGAGGCTCAGGCACGGGAACATTGAAACGCGGAGGTACCATTGCAGACTGGTCAATCAGGTCTGCAATTGCTATTCTAGACCTCGACTTCGCGCTTTTCGCGATATTTGGCAGCGCAGGCGTGTCAGAATGGCCGGATGTCGAGCGACATTGGCGATTCAGTCGCTTTCGCTTCGTGTCTCGAGCAATTCTCTGGTCGACTTGGTTTTGAAGTTCGGCATACTCATCGTTGTTGTACCCGTTGTTGTCGCAGCGGTCGGTTGAGAACGTGCCTCGTGACCCTAAGTTGCGATAGCCTGATACCTTCTCCGACAAGATCGTGGCAAGGGAGCGGAAAATCAAGACCGGGGGCTGCTTGAGGATTGCGGAATTTTTTTGTGCTCGGCAAATAGGCTTGTCAACTGATGTGTGATTGCTCGCGGAATGAGTGGGAAAGAGTTACCAGAGACGGAGTGGCCATAGATATTCGATGTAAGCGAGAGTAGGAGAGATCGAGGGCAGCAATGAAGACGGGAGTCAGTGTTTGATCCACTGCCGCGCAAGAGAGCGAGAACGACGCCTCTCATATCACGAACAATCAATTTGAGTGCGGATGAGACTACTCGATATATCTGGCCGCTGGCGTCGCTGAATCTTGCTAAAGAGGATTTGTCCAGCTAGGATCAGGGTTCAGGGTTATTTTTATCTTAAGGGTGATCAATGGCCGAAGAAGAATGCCCCTTGATCCGATGCTCCGATGATAATCACCCCATTCACGATTGCTGAATCATGCGAGGTCTACTCACTGCGGTGAGTAGACGTGAATGGCTTTGCAGTAGAAATCCATCCCATCGCAACGCTATTCTCGTCAAAGTTCCATATATTATCTTCATGGATGCCATACTTCGCGATAGTTCTGCGACTCGGAACAATTCCCTATATTCCTTAGGATTCTCCCGCTTCGCACGGTGGTATCATACCGTGCGATAGTATCGGGATTCGATGTTTGGCTGGCGATTAATGATGAATCTAGACACCCAGTTAACCATCTTGCGTAGTTTAGGTTCGCATCGTATACGGGCCTGGAACAGGAAACTAGCTAGACCACGGAGACACCCTGGACGAATAGGAAGGGCCGGTTTATCAGCGGCTGCAATAAACTTAACTAGCGTTTCTTTCTCGGTTTCGGTCAGTCTATGTACATTGGCACGTTTGTCTTGACGAGCGGTGGTCCTGTTAATCCTACCACGGCGGGTTTGTCGTAGGAACATTAACAATCTTCACTGCCTGAGTAATGGGACTTGACAGGTTTAGTAGGCATTTATAGCCATTTGAATGCGGTTTTCATCAGTACATGGCATTTTATATAGAATTGGTTGAAAAACGACGCGTTGAAGAATGTTGATAAATACAAGATGCGGTGGGCAAATGAAGTTTGTGTGATAAGGAAGCCGCGCAGAGACGCGAGATGCGCACCTTTTGCCTCAGTGCATCTCTTTTAACCAAACGATTTTCCAGAGTACAAAATAAGAGACTTCATGAAAGGGAAGCATTCACCATGACGACCATACCGTTCTCTATGGCGCTTGGCGACCTCCAGCTAGTCCAATCATGATTCAAAAGACCTATACAATATAAAACTTGTTAGCAAGAAGTGGCTGAGTAAATATAACCCAAAACTCAGTTATTTAAATGAATCTCACATACCCCATGTCTCGTCCGCGTCCTGCATACCGCTTCGGATATAGTAGCTGCCAGCTAGAACCCACGTAATCCAGCCAGCCTTCACCGATGGAAGCCAAGTTCTCAAGCACGAAGCATAAACACTTTGCCAGGTAGTATCGTCTTGATTGAAACCGAACTCTGTCATGACAACAGGCATGACGTTCACGGTGCTAGGGTTTGTAGTTTCCAGTGAATCGAAACCATCTGTGACCAGCTCCGCCGACAGAGCAGTGCAATTAGTTGCCGACGTCTCATAATTGTGAATCTCAAGGACCAGCTTGTTTGCAAATTCGAAATCCGAAAGGTGAAACTCGGTTCCATTTCCAAGATCAGCGCCAATGGGAATGGGAGCAAGCGTGGTGTCGTAGTTGAGTCCACCCATAAATATGAGGGCTTCTGGATTTGCTGAGTGTACTGTCGACGCCGCGTCTGTCATATGTGCATACCATGTCTCAAAGTTATAGGGGAAGCTCGGATTTGCTTGCGCAGGACTACGCAGCTCGTTGCGAAGTCCGATACTAACAAAGGAAGGCCATGAGAGGGCCTACACATTGTCATTAATATGCTAATTCATGAATAGCGGCCGTGTACTCACATGAGACGCCATGTAGGCCAATCCTCTTTTCCACTTGACGACATCGAAATAAGTATCCCCAAACCAAGCATTACCATCAGTATGAGAGCAGCACCACGTCCCCTTAGAAACATGATTATCCAAGTGAACAAAGATGCCCTGCCTATGACACTCCCACGCGACGCTATCGAAGACCTCGAGTCTCGTGGTGTTCCTATTAATCTGTGGATTCGTCTTGACGACCTCGTTGAACACAGCTGTACCGTTCGTAAGTCCTAGAGCTTTGATCAAAGCATCCAGTACGGTAACGTCGCCGCCATTGTCTAGGATGTCATCGATCATTTCAATCGCGAACGTAAGTCGAATAGCGTTCATCCCAAGACTTTTCAGCTTGGATACAGTTGACTCGATAGATGCGTATTGCATGCCTTCGGGGATCATGACGTCCGCAGCTCCGGGCCAATTTGCACCTGCGTAGGTGACATATTCTCCATGCGAGTCGAGGATCCAGCGGCCTGACGCGGTGAAGGGAGTCGTCCATGCAGCGGAGACAAGGGAGGCACCGAGCAAAAGGGAGCCCAATAGTTTTTTAAATGAAGGCATATTCGCAGTCTCTGGGACGTCACTATCAGAAGACTCCTGTTGTTATCCGTAGAAGATAATTCCCCAAAGCCATGGATAGGCTCTTTAATATGTTCGCGTTAGACCTCAATGTTCCAAAGCTTTAAACTGATGCGTCATAGCTCGCCAGATGCGGGGTGGAAAGGTACCATTCATCAATTGAAGGCATCGTTTTTTCCAATTCAGAGGTCTTAATTCTTCCGAGTTCCCCGATTGGATAGAATAACCTGGTGGTCACGTTACAAATCACTAAAAGATTCCATGCATCCTATGTCCAATCGTGAAGTCGTACAGTACCATGTATGAACATTCCCCGGGGATATCGGTGCCGAAGAACTATCTCGAGCAGCATAGCACGTACTAGCATGGGTCGGCTCCGGCGAAAACGAAAATGCACGAACTTTTGCCCTCTGGGCCATAAGGGTTTTAATATACGACCTTCATTCTTATAGCCATTCTTTCCTAACGGATTTAAAACAATCTACCAACCCGCCATGAGGAGGACGCTAGACTATTGTCATTGATCAGTGTTTTGTCCACAAGGTATCAAGCAGCCTATGCATTGTCTTCTCAATAAACACATATCATAGATTGATAAGTTCAGGGTTCTTACAAGGCCATTCATCTCTTGACATATGTTTGTACTCGCGTGGAAAGACGGGAATAATGTTGCGGGGTTGGAAAGCATGATTTAGAGAAAATGTGGGGTTTCCAATGCGGAGCCACGGTAAACGGTTCGAACGCTGTGGGCGGATGGCGATAAGCGAGCCGCCCCAGCAATTAGAGCCAAGGACGCAGGTGCCCTGCAGTATTTTCGTGCGAATACATAAGAACCAGAATGTTAGTATATTCAGAAAAGATGATTGTACCTGTCGTCCGAAACTTGCAAAATTTGCGCTATTTTACAACGAGACTGATTCAAACTCTCTGATCCCGAGCGTAATGTTAAGCGATATTTAGTGTATATGGCGGGTGACCAGCAAATTGCGCGGAGCCGCGCACCTTTCCCCGCAGTGCATATTTTTTAGGGCAAATGTCTAAAATACCACTAAAACTTTTTGAAATTGCCAAAATACCACTGGGCGCGGTACCCTCCGTACCCGCGCCGCATGGGTCTACTTCTGCGCATAACGGCGTGACACTTAGAGCAATGCAAGGAACATTAGACGCTTAAGTTCGCACTAGACTGCATTTGGTGCACTTATACATATTACCCTCTTTTTGGCCGGAGCCATCTAACACTCTCTCTAACCCCGAATTCTCTCCCTACACACGACCTCACATTCCCCGGGCCCCGTTGTTGAGCGATGATAGGTGGGATGCGGGACAGATAGGTGTCGACATTGTCGACGAAAACTCTGGAAGACTCCATGATCTATTGTGTGTGCTAACTGATGAACTCCTTGCCGGTCGGTGGGACAGACCCCTCTATTTATGTCCGACCGGCTGCAACAAAAACATGCCACTATGAGGAAGTGGCAGCCACGAGGAAACAACACTGGCAAAAGCCAAAGAGACAACACTGACAAAGACAAAGAGACAACACTGGCAAAGACAAAGAGACAACACTGGCAATAGCCCAAGAGCCCAAAAAGAAACGACAAAGACGCAACCGAGAGAAACCCGAGAAAAAAAGAAACGGCGACAACCGAGAAGGAGCCGAGAAGAGAAAAGACGGCGACGACATCGAAGAAGCAAACTAGAGGACGACATCCGACAGGAAACCGAGAGGACGCAATCCGAGAGGAAACCTAGAGGACGACAACCGAGAAGGGAACAGCAAACCACCGAGAAGGGAACAGGAAACCACAGATTATAAGACTGACCGGATTTGGTTGAGCAAATCCGGATATGGCATATTCTCAGGGGTAAGCCAGCTCGGCCTACCCGAGTCTACAGCCACGCGGCTAGGTAAAACCCTAACCTTGTTCAACAGTGTGTGGTAGGTACTCAACAGTTTTGTTGTCAAGTAGATTTCGGACCGCGGAACCCCGCTGGCTTTGAGTGCCCGGCCAACCGCCGACTCGTTGCCATAGGCCTTAAGGCGGATCAGCTAGAAACGTGCAAACAGGATGGTTTGGACTTACGAATGCAGTGTCGATATGTCTGTATCCTGCCTGCAGCGCAGTCTGTCATTGGTCAGCCAGTTATGACTTGATGATCTAATCTGAGAGAAGACTTAAAAATACGTACCAATACGGCGGTATAAACCTCATCATCTGAGGACTGCCATGTTCCAAGACCAACCGCTGGAATCTTTGCGCCAGTATTAAGCGTGAACTCGCGTCTATAAGAGATTCAGTACTACACGAGTGGAATGATATTGTATGCCTTACCCCGTAGCCATGTATGAACACCTGTGACTCACATACTAACTGCGGACCCGAAAGGGTTGAGACGATTTATGTCTGTCGGACCTAGGCAGGCTGGCCGTTCATCCTGCGGGAGGGGCGGAGGTCGCTGGCTCCGTCCCCGCCGGAAGTGTAATTTTAGCTTCTTGTTTGTTCAATATGACAATGCTAGTCAACCGACAGCCCGGCGAATTTTTTCGGTCTAACATAAGATGGAAATCGAAGATTGAAACCCGCAAGATAATTGCTGATGGAGAGTGAGTGTGTCAGGGTCTAGTATGTAACAAGACCTAGAGCACGGGGCGGGAAATATTTGAGCCTATTATCAGATTTGTAAGATTAATAGGAAGAACAATTCAATAGTTTACATAGACGCTTATAAAATAAATGCGATTCGTATTCTGCCTACCGGTTTATATATGGGCTGTAGTCTCCTCCTAGGACGGTGAACGTAGTACCCGAACGCCAACGAAGACGAGTTTATTCAAGAGCGCATATAGGTGATCGGGAATCTATTAAAAGTACAGTACCTGGCATACCCAACAGTAAGACAGTAAATCTCGTTGTCGCCCTTGCACTGGTTGCATTGCAAGCACGCGAACGCCTGTGCACCAACACCTACACGATCGCCAAGCTTGAGACCCGTCGTGGTCTTGGAACCGACGCGAACAACATTACCGACAATTTCGTGTCCGATAACGAGCGGGTACGGGCACTCGCCCCAGGCACCTGTGACTGTATGAACATCTGAACCGCAGACGCCACACGCGATGACTTTGATGTCGACATCAGTGTCCTCGAATGGACGGGGCGTATACTATTAGGCCGTTAGCGTATTTGGCCATCGATGGTGATACTGAAGAAAATTTCGAACCTCAGCGCGTACAGGTTGGATCCAAGTGTTGGCGGACTGGACGGCAAATCCCTGAAATGTATTTGGGTACACCATTTTGACGGTGTACTTATAGCATTCGTATTATCGATGAACAATTCGGCTCGCAAACGGATTGGAAAAAATTCCAGATTGGAAGCATCTCCCAAATATATTCATACGCATGCGTTCATTTGAAGTCATTATTGCGAAAATTTGCGTCGCAGTGCAACGGGCATCGGCGGTTTGGTGGGCCGACGTGCCGCGAAGAAATTCATTTATCCACTCCACGCGATATTTCGTATCTAGTCTGGCGAAAGCGTCCCAGTCACCTATAGCTAAAGAAAAACTCCTCTGCACTCAGTCTAATATCCGTTTATCCATGAAATCACTTTGTCCGCAGGAAAGCAGCAAGGGGTGGTTGGCCAGAACAAAGAACGCGTGAGCCGAAAGATTACGCTACGCCTTGTTAGCATCACGTGAAATAGGAAAGGCGTGGAGTTACCCGGGCGAATTGTAGCTTTAGTAAACGGGGGGTGTAGCTTTATCCTGGGCCTATTACCACGGCTCCGACATCCCCGACGGAAATTCCCTAAACGGAAGGATTATTTCGTTTCCGCCATGTGAGGGCAAGGAACATGTCTGCAGGAGTCTCCTGACTATTAGAATGGACCCTCCTCGAGGGGCTTTCTGAATGCTAGTCAAGCATCTTCAGTCTTCCTCGAGATCACGAAGTCAATCCACCCAACGCTCACGAGGTCGAAGTGATTTGAGTCAAAGCTGATTTGGCAAAATATAAGAATTGTTAATTATCTTCGTTAGCAAGCCCGTTGAACGTCAAACTACCTAACCCTGAACCCTATTTGGCTGTCAGCGTTGTAATCTCAACCCAGTCAGGCCATAAAGGGCTACTTTGGCTATTTGTATTGGAGGACGCCGAAACTACCGCTGTGCACGTGTTTAGATGCGAATATTCGTCGAATAATTATTAGGAGAATATCGAATATTATTCGCACTGCTCAGGATTCGAATTCGAATATTATTCTCCAGTGCCTGCGAAATTGTGAATAACTGTCAACTATTATCATATTATTTAGAGTTTAGGTTTAGAGCTTATTTTGTGTGGTTAGGTTTCACTTCGTTGTTGCACTTCTTTCAGGGACTTTACCCACTTGCTTCTGGCGGCCTCGGGGAGCAGATCAAAAAGGGGATATATTTAGTCTTTATTTGCTCTCTTCTTTCTGTAAGGAAAAATACATGTCCGTTGTGATAATAACGCTGCGAATATTTGTATTCGGAACAGCCCTAACTTGGAGGTCAATTTAAGAAACCGCTGTAAAACGTTCGCATGAAAAATGCCAACCTGTGCGTCTTACTGATAGGTGTCAGATGATCTAAGGATGGCCCGTGGTGTCCCGCAAGCTGCCAAAGCCGCGCTTAAGTTATTATAACTTTCACCCAAGGCGAGCAAAAGCGAGGAAGTCATACCGAATTACTAGCCACGCGGCTCCGACATCCCCGTGCAGCCAGCCCCACAGCTGTACGTTGTCTTCCCTAGTCAAGATGCGGGGTGCCAACCTACAAGCTCCCAGCTATAAAGCTCCTGTATTTCACTTGCTCTTCGGCATACTACATGCAATTATTTAATACAACACAATGGATGACCAGGTAGTCTTGGAGAAGATTGAGGAAGGCACCACAATCTTGAGTCTTTTGCCTAAGCGTGAAAAATTATGGATTTTCTACCCTTATCTCTTGAAACTGAATACTTTCCTCCTAATCGGCATTTTATGTCAAGTGGTTTCAGGATTTGATGGAAGTATGATGAATGGCATTCAAAGTTTGGAGTCGTGGCAGGATTTCTTCAATCACCCTTCGGGTGGCCGATTGGGTACCATGGTGAACGGTAACACAATCGGTACTCTGATTACGATTCCTTTTGTCACGTTTTTATGTAATTATTTCGGCCGCCGATTGTCGATTATTCTAGGATGTCTTGTGGTAGTTATCGGCGCCGCATTGCAAGGAGCCGCCCAAAACTTCTCCATGTTCATGGGAGCCCGGATTCTACTTGGTGTTGGTGGATGTATCGCGTCTACTGCTGCAGGACCTTATGTTACTGAATGTGCCTATCCAAGCCAGCGGCCTCAGGCTACGGCCATGATGCTTGCGAGCTGGCCGCTTGGTGCCTTCGTCGCGGCATTGGTTACTTGGGCGTCATACAATTCGTCGCTTCAGACAAGCAATTGGAGTTGGCGAATTCCATCAATCTTACAAGGGTTTTTCCCAGCGATCCAACTCGGTTTGGCTCTTTTCGCACCTGAGTCTCCCCGTTGGTTAGTAAGCAAAGGCAAAAATGAGCAAGCACGCGATTTCTTTGTCAAATATCACGCCAATGGGGACGCTGAGAGCTTGTTAGTGAAGGTTCAATTGGCTGAGATCGAAGCAACACTCGATGAAGAAAAGGCTCAAAAGATGTCTAACATATTGAAGTGGCTCAAGGTACCTTCCCTACGTCATCGACTGTTTATTTGCTTTTTCGTACCGGCAATGTTGCAGCTCGAAGGAAACGCCTTAATTTCATACTATCTCCACATTGTGCTTAATAATGTTGGAATTACGGACTCCATCACTCAGCTCAAGTTTAACATTGGTTTGACTGTGTGGGGGCTGGTCGCTGGTATTGTCGCTGCATCAGTAGTGGACAAGTTCAATCGCAGAACTGTTTTCTTCACCGGCCTATCTTCCATGTGTATTTGTTACGTCATCTGGACCATATTGTCGGCTCTGGCTCAACAAAGAAATTTTACCGATTCCGGTTTGTCTTCCGGAGTCGTGGCCATGATTTTCCTTTATAACGGATGCAACATTATACCTGCCGTGATCGGTACGCCATATGTTATGGAAATTTGTCCTTATTTTATGCGTGCAGCGGGATCCATGATTTACCAGCTGTCAGGAAACATTGCTGGCATTTTTAACAACTATGTGAATCCTATAGCCATGGAGAGGATTACTTGGAAGTATTATATCGTTTGGTGCTGCAACTTGCTTGTGTTGATTGTGATCGTCTACTTCTTTTTGCCTGAAACTCGCGGACGAGATCTTGAGGATGTAGCTGAGGTATTTGGGTCGGACGTGATAGGAGGAAGGACTGCGGTGAAGAAGGTGGCTGGAATCGATTCAGAGGCACACTATAACGAGAAGATTGATTCAAATAGGGAACATGTTGAGGGCCAGGGTGAAGTTTAGCGAAACTTGTGTGAGTATTAACTTGTGAGGGTTGGCAGTCAGTCAACCGGAATACTATAAGGACGTATAAAGCTTTAGGCTTATGCCGATATATTTTAGAATATCAACTATGCCGGAGAACGGGTATAAACCCTTCCTTTATATACATTTCTCCGGCGAACAACTTTAATGCAAAGACTTTTAGCCACGGGCAAAGCCGGGCGCAACAAACTGTCTAAACAGGAAAACTTTTTAGTGAAGGAAAGTATTTTCATACGACATTACGTAGGGAAAATACTTTTCTTTAACAAAAGCCAAACCCGAAAGATGTCTTGCGACATCTGCTTCGGAAAGACCGCGGAGCGAGAACAAGAAAAGACTGTCCGATGATATCATCTTATAAATGCAAAAAGAAGAGTCGGAATCGTGCGATGAGCTCGGAAGAGGCCGTCATCTCGGAGCCAAGCACGGCGAAAAGATTTGCGTGCGATGAGCCGTGGCTCATGCGGCGTAAGAAGTTCTAAACCCTCAGAACCTCTTACTAGGTACTAAGCCCTCAGGACATGGTTCCTGACATTACCCTCCGTCCAAGGACTCGTCTGACAAGTAAGAGTCCAAATTAGCGGGGCGTGGTTTCCGGGGGAAGCGGGAGTGGAATTCTCGTAAGCGATCGGCGCAATGTGTAAGATGCTCAAGAGGTCCCACCCTTGTTCATTCTATCCTAGCCATACAACCAAGTATTCGATGTTGCCATCGCGAGTACGTCGGCTATTGATGATCTCGTCCACCTCGTATTCGAGGTCGTCATCAATTTCAACTGGAGGCTGAGGGGGTGCCGCCGTACGAGGCAGGTCAGATGCAACATATTCTTTGAGAAGCGATACATGAAACACCTTATGGATGCGCATCGTGCCAGGTAAGTCTAGGCGGTAGGCGTATGCGTTCAAGAACGGGAAACGGTCCCAAATAGCGATCGTCGAGTTTCGCCGAGGGACGCTGCGTCTTAATATTGCGTCGCGAGAGAAGGAATAAGTCGCCCACTTCAAAAGAGTGATCGTTGTGGTTTCGATCGTAGTAGCGAGCATGCTCTTGCTGT
>JANJPG010000229.1:0-13343 GCA_030407185.1 Lipomyces yarrowii
CAAAAATCGCAACAACACTCCAAAACAAAGTCGGCCAGGACGACATAAGTTGTCACGTTCCCAAAGCTTACGGAATGCAGCCCATATTGTTCTCATATTTTTTACGGCCGGAGGAGTGAGCGTGTTGCGTTGGCTTTCTTGTTTGCTACCGGCCCCGTAAAACTAAAAGCCTTCCGGTGCGTCTCGCTCGCAGAAAGGTTTTTCCGATAATTAAATTCAATGCGCTTTTGATTCACAAAAAAAGTTTTTCCGGTGGGGCCCGTGGCAAAAATAGTGATCCACCTACGTCACATTCCCTATGTGCCCTTTCTCCGATGCATACGTAGTTAGTTATTTAAAGATGTGATTATAGGGTTATGAGTCTCTGGTATAGTCTCATTTGATGATCAATGTAAACTAATTGAACTAAACCGCATCTCTGTAGTTCATCCCAATATATTTATAGACTACCCTACACTGTAAATGCAACCCAAACAAGCCGGCCGTCCAAAAACCATTAACTATTTCCAGATGTCACAAATAATAATCCTCATATAGACAACGCCTCATCCTCGACCGTCCCATAAATCTGTTGCTGTGCAGCAATAATTTGCAGTAATCCTTCATTAATAGACAGTGTCGCCAGAACTGAAAAATAAGTGTCAGAAGAGTATACTCGACTCCCAAGTCATCCGCACTTACTGAACGAATAGAACAGGACGAATTCGTCTTCATATCCAACCGGTGCATTGCCTCCTTGTTCGCGACGGAATTCGTTAACTTTAGCGATCATGCGCTTTCGTGCGTGCTCAGTGTTAGGAAGATTGTCTGGTAATGGGAGACCGAGTCGGAGTGCCGACGACAGAACTGCCCAGCGAAAAAAAAAGAAAAATTAAAAACTGCTTTTTATCAAAAACGAATGAATGAATTCATAAACTCACGGTAAAAGAACAAGAATATCCTATCTCCCAACTCCTTTCCTGCTATCGTGTCAGCATATTTCCATCATCACATTTTAACGTTCCGCCTACGCTCTAACTCTGTGTAACGGATTATATCTGTGTTCAATGCCGAAGATTTGGACACGCGCAAAATCATTATCTAATGTAACTAATCAGCGTCGGAGTTAGACAAAAATTAGGCAGACACGTACATTGACATTGTGATAGGCATCCACTAACTCTTCCGTAACGCGCAAGATGATATTAAACTGCTGTATCGGATATGGTCCTTTCAACCGGAACTCCTTAGCGGCCTCAGCAACAAGTTCGCGAAGTTTTAACAATGATTTGGATAAGTTTTGTTCTTCCCGCAGTCCAACGTCCTGTGACACCAATGGGTTGTCTCGCAAAAGAGGAATCTTTGACAACGGATCCGATTTCCAGATCAAACCCAGTCTGATCCAAACAATTCCTAGCTTTCGTTTGAGTTCTGCTCTTGCAGAGTTGGGCCACCTTTTTTGGTTGTTCAGTCAGTGCGCGCACTCCGAAATATAATCAGGCAAATTAAAAACAGAAAAAACCTTACACATAAAATGTGATGATAACTCCCCAGGCGACGCCAGCAACAACTGCGATCAACCGATGTACTACATCCTACATAAGTACCAACCCACCTGTATGACTATCTATGTTCTTTTAACTCACCCGCGATTTCTCCAATCATCGGATGGGAACCTCCTTCGTCATCGTCTTCATGTCCATCATCACCACGAGATATACTGTATGAGTACAAAGCCGTGAGATTGAATGTGAGCAGAATGAATCTAAAATGCGTCTCCTATTACTATTTCTTCCTCCTTGACCCTACCCCCCAAACCTCCACAATAACATACCTTCCAAACACAGTATTTGGACGACCGGACAGGATCATGTGAAAGCAGATGAGTGCGATTAAAAAACCGACAATCGGCAATGCAATATTATTTGAAGGAAACAGTTGCCATCTAGCCATATAAGTTTAGCATTCCATTATCCATAACTTTAAAACAAAAACCAACTTACGACACGTAGGCACTAAAAGTTCCAATCACAGTACCTAAAATCCTTTGAATCTAAGTCAGTCAATTGTTCTTGTTTGACATGGAGTCCAAGACCACCGACATACCGATAAAACGCGGCACTCAGTGTGCCACCAATCGAAATATTCATAACAATGACAAAGGATATCAGACCCCACTCTCCGCGATAGTGGTTAAAAATATCCCTTGTCGCATTCAAAAACGCCGGCGTAGTAAATATCATGGCGCCGAGGCCTACTTTTATCCCGTACTTGACGTCATTCCGTCTAAATATTCGCAGAGCTCGCCAGACGCGAAGACCGAGCGGCACAGGAACAGTAGGTTTGGCAAATTTTAGATCGCTAGAGTCGTCGCTAAAAAGACGCGAGAGTTCATGCGGAACCGTCACTGCATCGTCACTTGTCGAGGACGGTCCACGGTACGACATTGGTACCTCCCAAAACCTCATCCAATCCCACGATCGAGGACGACCTGCATTTAAGTAAAGGTCATATTCTTCAATCACAGAAATAACACGCAAGAGGCTGTCGGTGAAGTTCAAAAGTCCGTACGAGAACTGGCCACAGACAGATGCAATTTCTTCAACGAGCACACATATCGTTTCGTCGTTCGACTCAATAGTCGATCGGAATACGTCCATGGAGTACATCTGCCGCAAGGTCGATATCCGCTGGTCATCGAATGCCTGCCTAGCCAGCAAAACAGTTGCTTTTACGCTCGCATCTACGCGAACGGGAGAATCTAGTCGCCCTTCCTTATATGGAAGCATCTCAAGCGTATTTTCCAGTATTTGAACAAACGTGCTCTATGTGCCGAGTCAGCAAAAGACGTCTAATTTATAAATTACTCAATCCCTTATTTACCATGTGAGGACCCAGATAATGCACAAACACATCAAATAATTCCGCACACGATGTTTTCCGATATCCGTTTCCGTCTTGCATGAGTCGTAATCTCGTGGCATGCGAGCTCTTTAGACCGCCGATATGCTGCGATAATTGCTGGATTGATTCGACAAGTCGTGCTTGGATATAATACTCTTCAACGGTGCCACGAATATAATGCTCATACTTGGACTCGTGTAAATGTGCATCCAAAGAACCCAACTGCGATTGCGACGACCTGAAAAGTATATCAAATTCTTCTGATGCGATTTTGGTGCCAGTGATAAAATTGTGTGTCATCGCCGACAGCTACAACAAAAATCAGAAAGCTGATCGCACAATGTCCCGTAAAACAACTCACTTGATTTGCATATATCCTCATAGTTTTATTGGACGTCTCCCTAAGTCTCATTAATATTCCAGACAAAAGCCCCTCCAAAATTTGTTAAAAATTTACTTTAGCTTCGCGATAGCCATGTAGGGAAAACACAGGATGCACACACACGTGGCAATGACGATTCCGGAATTCACAAGTACTGAAACCTGTATTATTTTGGACAGTGATACATCTCCACGCTGTATAGATCCTTCATGAATCAAAACAGAAGCGAACGCGACCGATGCCAAGGAGCAAGCAGTGTTGAACGTCGCTATTTTCATTTTCTGCTTCAAGAATGCAATAGATCCAAGGCCACCAGCGCAGAAAACAATCAAGACAATCGCGTGTCCAACAATAATAAGATCCAGTTCATCAAATAAACGCGCAGTGAGCATGCTCACTATAGAAAGACTGGCACTGTATAGTAGGGCAATCTCAGCAAACATCGCTGCTTCAATCATGCTGCCAATAGAACGCGAGGCATGAAAGTAAACTGTCGCTGTCGCGCCGAGATGCTTGGCATCCCCAGATCCAAGCAGTCGTGACAACGGTGGCCAAAACACAATAAGAGATGCAAGAAAATAAGTAATAGCACATTTCAGAGAACGTGTCAAAAGTGGCGAGCTCAAACAATCAAGTCCACGCCAAGCAACAGATCGAAGCTTACGTGCTGTTGTCAGGCGGCGCGGAGCACTGTCTCCAATCCAGTCACGATTAATATTATAGAGTCGAGCATTTGCTTGTTCTTCGAGATCGTCCGCGGTGTCATTCGGAAGCAAAGTTCTCCTCCCCGACCCCAATCTTTGTTCAAACAATGACAATGCTATATCGCTAGAAGACGGATCCTGAAACGAATGTTTGCGCAAAGAGTTCTCGAATCCAGAATAGAGACCGTCGTCGGAACTTTCGTATTCGTTTTGGACATGGTCGGATCGGTTCTGCACTTCCGCCGACGTGACCGAACCATCCAGGCCTTCTAGTTCCCTACCATGTACTATGCTTGTTCCTGTACGCGGAGTTGAAGATGCTCTGTCCCGCATTACTCCCAAGTGGCTGGCGGTGTGGTCGACAGCAAGTTTATCACATTGATATTGGCATCAATGAACTTGAATGAATACATGTAGCCCCGACCTGCAAGGAGAACCGACGTGAAGACGTCATCCCTTGTTTGATGATGGCCCCTGTGAGGATGGGTTAGGGCATGATAATTACCGACCAAATATTTGGATTTGATGATTACTGTATTGGATTGTCTAGGTGGCATATAGGAGGAGCCAAAGAGCAAGTGATAGTCATTCAGTTGTCGTCAGGTTCATGCTGGATCAGTTGGTTGATGATATGCAGGCATAGCCCGCTCGTGGAGCTAAGAAAGCAAGTACCACAGCCGGGGCAGGGGGCATGAGGGGTTGATGGCCGAGTTTTGGGGAAGCTGGCGATCGAAATTATCCTGCCAACAAAAACATCCAGTAAAAAATGGCCGCCATAGTTGACGATAAAGCACCAATTTGTATTCCGTTTATATTAAAGAAATTGAAAGGTCACCAGGATAGTAACGGTGGTCCAAATTCTGCTCCACCTTTCTTTATCGGGCTGAATGGTGTCCAGGGAGTCGGGAAGACTACTCTTGTGAGCAACCAATGAAAACTACTTCGATATTAGTTCTGGCACAACAACTAATGGTACAATTAGGTCACCTTATTGGCGAAAGCACTGAAAGAACCTCCGTATTCTTTGCCAGTAGCAGTTCTTTCAATTGATGATCTTTACCTTACACATGCCGACCAAGTTGCATTAGCTGAGACAAATCCCCTCAACCCCCTGGTTCAGCACAGGGGCGAGCCTGGTACCCACGATCTCGACCTAGCTTCGACTTTGTTTACGGCATTGAAAACAGAACAACCGGCATTGATACCACGTTACGATAAGTCGCAGTTCGATGGACAGGGCGACCGGATGGAGAGGCAGAAGTGGATTGCGGTGAATCAAGATAGCCAACCAAAGATCAAGGTCGTCATATTCGAGGGATGGAGTGTGGGATTCCGGGCATTGACAGATGATGAAGTGAAGGCAAAATGGGAGGAGAGCAAGTACTTGCATCAAGCTGATCCGAATCTTAGGACTACGTTGTGGAGTTTAAGGTTGGAAGACTTATTATTCGTGAACTGCAAGCTAAGAGGCTACGACGTTATAACTGATTTATTTGACGCCATGATCCATGTCGATGCGGAAGATACGTCGTATGTTTACAAATGGCGGCTCCAGCAGGAAGCCGAATTGCGCGAGCAAACGGGACGCGGCATGACTGACGAGCAAGTTACCAAATTCGTAGACGGATACTACCCGGCTTACGAATTATTTTCTGACAAGCTACGGGAAGGGATTGTTAACACCAAGGGATGTCAGTTGCGACTAGTCGTGAACAAAAATCGTCAGGTACAAGATGTAATTGTTATCTAGATGTACACTCGCCACTTGTTCGAGCATTCTGTTCAAGACGATGGGTATCGAATCATGATCATGAGATATAGAGGCGCCAAATGTTTACAAAAAGGGCAAGCAAATAGAGAATTAATTGACAAGCGAACCGGCAGTCCTTGTGACGTTGCCTGATTACCCTATCTAGTACGCCAAGACAAGACGAAATTTTAGTTGGCATTTTCTAGCCCGCTCAATATCCTCGGCACTGCTAGTGGTATTATGGTGAAGCCAATGAAATCATACGCTTCTCCGTATTACAAAACAATGTTCACAGGTCTTCCAGAGTTCCTCAAGTGCTCTGGGTGCTAGTTTGATGCTTAGGCTTTGTGAATGACATATATCTTGTTAGAATTAACCTACGTTAATCTGCTTTTAATCGATCGGCAGACCCATTGACTGAGTCTTCTTTTGAGGTGTTTCCTTTCGTCTCCTTCTCTGCTTCATCTTCAATCTTGATCTCTCTGACAAACAGCACCATGTAACATGTCAACAATAAACACGATATCATATTGGGCCATAGTACGTCACTGTCGGCCGGTTTGATCGACATAATCCTTATTTCGGCTAAGATCCCAACTACGAGTTGCAAAGTCCCCGTCCACCTCAATATTGGTCGAAATGCCGACATGCCTCCGAAGTACGCATACATAAGAACGTGATGAAACGTGTTCAGCATTGCAAACAGTTCCCAACCCTCGTAGTGCTGAAGCACACGCACGTATGTCAGGACCGGAGTGGTGAGGTGATGGAATGCGAAGTGCAAACCTACCTGCCCACCGTTGGCCAAAACAAGAAAGATATCACAATATTCGCAGAGTTTGGATAAGTGAAACGCGATTCGGCTGACTGCCTCTGTCGGCAGCAGTATCCAGAATGCGCTGTCGACACTGTAACTGGCCGTCACACGCGATGATAGGATAGAATAAAAAAGCCATAAGGAGACGACCGAATAGAAACGGTT
Organism: Lipomyces yarrowii; assembly: GCA_030407185.1. NCBI lineage: Eukaryota > Fungi > Ascomycota > Lipomycetes > Lipomycetales > Lipomycetaceae > Lipomyces > Lipomyces yarrowii. The sequence goes on from JANJPG010000229.1 coordinate 6,702, forward strand.
ATTGAATTTCATGAAACCCGTGGCGATGGGAAAGGGACCATGAGTCCGTACCCGATGTCTAACAACAAGTGCCGTCGTCACAAAAACCGCGGTCGGACCGAGTATGGCCGGAAGTGTAGCAAGGGTGCATAGGTATGAATCTGAAGAGGACATAGTTCGCGATACCGCTTCACTATCTTAATTGACTGGACGTTGTCTCCAATGTATATTCTATCGAAATGTGAGTCATCGTGACAGGCAAAACCACAACCCGCTTCGCTCCATTCCAGGGGCTCAGGGGCAGATTAGCGATAACGCCATAGGCTGTTCTGTTCTCTACGCTACGCAGTCGACAATGGTAGCCTATTCACAGCATGGCGCATTAATATAATATGATAATAATCAGACCCCATTACATTACCCACATTACTTGGTACTGCTGCTGTGTTGTCGGAACGACAGCGGCGATTGCCGGTAAGCGCTAGCCGCTTTGTCGCGGTTCCATCAGGTGATCAACTCACTGAACGCTAGTTTACCAAGAAAAAATCTACCCTCTGTCCATCACTGGGCCGACCTGGTCTGAGGGTCCATTGCTCTGCATGTGAGAGTTGTTTGGCCTTGGCTTCGCATTAACTAGGTTTGATCGAACGAAAATGCGGCATGGCAGGTTTACCCAGCAAAAATTGTACATGTGGCGCAAAGACAGTCGACGAATTTTGGGCGGGCCGCGGGCGACCGAAAATGGCTGCTGCTGAGCGACCAACACAAGATCCATCATGATTTGCAACTATTATTATTGTTGTGCCTCTCAGATTTACGTTGTCGATAAGCGAAATTGTCATTAGCAGTGAAACGAAGATTTTAAGGATTCGACGCACTGGCCAGATGGCCAGAGACCCCAGTATGCACGACTGTTTACGATGGCCCAACTCAAGCAAAGCGTTGAACATGAACAATGTCGATTCGGCGTAGTGAAACCAGGTTTACAATTTGTCCGCATTGGCCAGGTTCGTAACCAACCCATCGGGGTCGATGTATATACTGCGTGGCCTGCACGAGACCATCGCAGTCCCCGCGGCGGCCGCCGTCGCGGCCGATGGCAAGCGCCATGTGGCTGGCCAAGACAAGTCGCTTTAAGCCGAAGTTCTAGAAAACAGATGATTCAGTTAAGTCAACGAAAAATTTTTGAAAAAAAATATTTTCACACTAAGGAACTTATTCCTTCAAGCCAATTGGAAAGTAACGGTAAGCACTACATCTGCTTTGGCAATTTACCAGATCATCAAGTTGCCCACCTTGCGATCTCGCTTTGTCCCACAAAAATTGGTCTTAGCTGCATCTTGGTTCAAACCTTAGATAACGAGCGGCTCACGCGGGCGTTAAGGGACGACTCCGCCAAAGTAAGTCCATTCCGCCAATTCACTTAAGCCACCGTTTTGGCTTGGAGTACACCAGCTAACGGCATCTAGCAATGAGGCTTTTTATCGTACACCTGTGGCGTTTCGGAGGCGATAATTCTGCGCATCAAAATATGAAACCATCACTTTGTACCACTCGTTCTGTAAATATAAATAGCTGGCACCGTTTCAATCTTTTTGCCTTGATCTCGCAAAGGATTGTGCCATCAACTCCAGAATATAGAGAACGGTAGTTTGCGATGGAGAAGAAAAACGAAGAGCAGATTTACGTGCAAGATGGAGATCGCGAAGTTGGTGTTGTGATGGATGCGCCTCCTTCTTCCTTCTGGGGGAGACTCCTGCAGAAGATCGAATTGAAGTCCAATGTCGAGAACGGTCGTCGCAGTAATCCAGGTAAGATTGTATCTGTCATAATGTCTGGACCTGTATATTTCGATTGCTAACACTAGCGACAGATCTCGATCCTGTTCCTCCGGAAGGACGTGACTGGACCGCTCGTCATTGTAAGTTGTTGGAATCTCGCGCGGCTGCACTCATGCTCATTATATTTAGATGCTTTGTTTTGGATTTCGGATAATGTATCTGTCAGCGGGTTCCGTACTGCGGCTTCAGTTATGGACGTTGGCTTGTCATGGCGAATGGCCCTTCTCTGTGTCGCTCTTGCCAACTTGCTGGCCGGTATGATTGTTACTTTGAACGGCCTCGTTGGCGCGGACTTTCATATCCCGTTCTCGATTCAGGCAAGGGCCTCGTATGGATATTACCTGTCATATTTAATGGTCCTGATGCGTTGTATTGTGGGCATTTTCTGGTATGGTATCCAGACCTATACTGGTGCCGAGTGTGTTCGTGAGTGTCCATTATTTTGTTCGATTGTAGTATGCTATTGACTAATTCCGTTTTGGGGCTATAGAGAGTATGTTGTATGCCATTTGGCCATCGTTCAGGAATGTTCCCAACACATTGCCACAATCAGCGAACATTAATACTCGGTTCATGACGGCCTACGTCATATACTTTGTCACTATGCTTCCGTTTCACTATGTTGGCATTCACAAGGTCAAGTGGCTTTTCCTGCTCAAGACGGTAGCGACGTTTATTGTCGGCTTTGGATTAATGGGATGGACGATCAGCAGCGTTGGGGTCAGCAACTCTTCTTTATTCAACCAGGGCAACACTGTTCACGGATCTGCGTTCCAATGGGTTTTCCTAAACAGTTTTTATTCCAATCTCGGCGGCTTCACGACCTTGATGGTGAACGCGCCTGACTATAGTCGGTATGCGGCTCGAAGACGGTCAACATACACGACTCTATTTGCTGTGCCGTTTACGGCGACATTGGTAACATTTATGGGTGTTGTCGTGGCGGCTGGATCCAAGGTCATGTACGGTCAAATTCTTTGGGATCCATTGCAAGTCGTCGACCAATGGACGTCCGCGGGCGGACGGGCGGCTGCATTTTTTTGCGCATTGAGCTTCTACTTCTCACAGTTGGGTCTTAATATTGCCGCTAATTCGTTAGCGTCTGCCAATGACATGAATGCGATATGGCCAAAATACATTAACCTGCGACGGGGCCAGTTTATTGCCGCATTCATTGGCGCGTGGGTTTTGACGCCTTGGAACATCTTGACTTCGGCTCCCGCATTTTTGAATTTCATGTCTGGTTATTCCGTATGGCTGGGACCCTTGTGCGGAATCCTCGTTGCTGATTATTTCATTGTGCACCGACAGAAATACGATGTCAATGAGCTTTACAAGTTTGGTGGTATATACAATTACACATGGGGATGCAACTGGCGGGCATTTCTGGCCTTCACGATCGGATGGGTTCCGTTGTTGCCGGGATTCATTCCGACCGTATCGTCCGGCATTACGGCCTCATCTGGTCTTACCCACTTGTATGATTTGGGATTTTTCTATGGATTCGGCGCGGCAATTTTGTCTTACTCCGTTATTTGCTATTTCTTTCCTGCTAAGGAGACATACGTTGAGACCGCGGTCTATCCTGATGATGTTGTCATGAAAAGTAGTGATGAGATTGAAGACATCTCGTCAGAAGGAGCGTATGCGGATAAGTGACCAATGTGAGTAACAGGAATTTAATCCAACTTGTGGTCGGGGTTTTATGAAGAAGTGTCTTTGTTGTTGCCGGGTAATCAAACGTTTTTCAGAATTTCCAAGTTGGGACTAGCCCTCTGCCCCGGATTGGCGGCTGAACCGCTAGCCGGAAGCGGAAGTGACTCCGTTTTTATTTGTTTCGTAGCACTACTTTAAGCAAGCACTTTTCCACATCTCCACCAAACTCACAAGGTGGCCGCGAGATGTCCACTGTATATTGTAATTGTGTGGCGAGAGTCAGACCATTTGAAAATGAAACTATTTACCTAGTTGCCTTACCGGCAAAATATGGTATCTTAAATTTGCGCTCTGTACACAGCTAATAGTGATCCGTTGGTACCGAGGTAATGTTTCCGCGAGATATAGCCGTGACAAAAGGACTATGCCTAAATGGGAATGGATCCGCTTTATACGATATCCCAACTTCAGCTCACGGAATAATGCGACATACGAATGGTAAAATGTGAGCAGTCAGCTGCTCTCATTGTTCCGCGGTCCCGGTACGGTACAGTGGACACTTGCGGGTACCATTTAACACCAACATATACAGTCTCCGTAAAATAATCGTTTTTTTTTTCGTCTGACCTAATACCATATATTTGAAACTTTCCCCCTGCCGTATATTTTTGCTCAGGGCGGACGACAGGTTCGCAAAAGCTGCGTTAGTGGTTGCCACAAAGTTTATGGTTCGCTAATTGTAAAGCTTAATCTTCTAGCTGCAGACATGTTGGGGCAAATTATCATTGTTTTGTGGCGGTGCGATGCAAATCGCATTCGGTAAAAGAATGCGCCGCTGGCCCAGCTGCAGGGTCCTGGCACCCTGAACCCTACAACTTGCGTTTGCGGCTCAAATTTATTGCAAACGAACTGGCAACACTGAAAAAACGCAACCAATTTCTATTCAATTCAATGAAAATGTATTATATATTAAATTAATAATGGATATATATAAATCACAACAACAATGTATCCAATTACTCGCTTCCTTCGCTCTCTGTCTTTATTTGTGTCTCGGGTTCGGGCTCAGTATGCCGGGGCATGCCCTGAATAATGCCAAGCTCTCCATCGCCCGAGATCGGCACACGGCCGGTATCACCATGTAGAATACTTCGGCGAACGTCACCAAACGCGTAGGCGTCTTCACCGTGAACGGCATCGTCACCGACCAAGAGCTGCTCTTCGGACATGCGCAGCGGTATCCGGCAGACGTATTTTATGAATGCGCAGATGACAGAAGTCATGAAGATGTTCAGGCCGACGATGAAGAGCCAACCGACCAGCTGGAGCCAAACTTGTTTCCAGTTGTTGTCGATCGCTCCTCCCGGGTTGGTGAGGCCGAACGCAGCCGAACCTTCGACCGTGGCGAAAACACCGACCATCATGCCGCCGACAATACCGGCGACAGTGTGAGTGTGGTAGATGCCAAGGGTGTCGTCGACATAGTGGAAAAGCCAAAACTTCTTGCCGACGATGTTCATGGACACCCAGGGGATGGACCCGGACAGGGTACCGATAATGACTGCACCCCAACCGGCAACGACACCAGCAGCAGGGGTAATAGCGACGAGACCAGTGATCATGCCTTGGACGGCGCCGATGACGGCGGGTTTCTTGAAAAAGATGATGTCGAGGATTGTCCAGACGAGTAAGCTCATGGCGGTCGCGATATTCGTGTTGAGCACGGCGGCACCGGCATCGGCACTGGCAGCGTAAGGGTCACCACCGTTGAATCCGTTCCAGCCAGTCCACAGGATGCCGGCACCGACCAAGGTGAGGAGGACATTGTTTGGCTGGAAGTCTTCGCGATCTTCTTTGAGACGAGGACCAACCCAAGCTGCAGCCACAAAACCGGCCGTACCGGCTGATACGTGAATGACATAGCCACCAGAGTAGTCAATGACACCCCGGCTGGCGAGGAAGCCACCACCCCAGAGACTGAATGCACCGACGGTGTACGAGAACGTAAGCCATAGAGGAACAAAGAGCATCCAGGCGGTGAAGTTCATGCGGCCAAGGAGGGCACCGGCGAGAATGATGAGGGTGATGGCGGCGAAAACGAACTGGAAATAAACCATGGTCGACATGGGGAAGTTTGTGTATATGCCGGAAGTGGGCAGGAAAGTCTGCTGGAGTTCATCGTTCATGGTCAAGATCGGGCCAGGCGTGCCGACGAACGGAGCCGCGCCCCATTGCTCACCAAATGCCATCTTGTAGGCCCAGATAACCCAGCAAATTAGGACGGCGGCGAAGGCGTAGAATGCCATGAAGGCGGAGTTGATGGCCCACTTTCTCTTGACGATGCCAGCATAGAGCACCACGAGACCGGGAATACTCTGTAGGGCGACCAAACTGCCGGCCGTGAGCTGCCAGGCATTGTCGCCAGTGTCAAGCCAAGTCGTGTTGGACATTTTTGCTATGTCAAAGATGAGCGAGATGGGGTGCACTTTTGGCTGGACGGGGAAGAGAGTGACGGGATGTCGAAAACGAAAACTTTCCAGGGGGGCGGCGAGTTTATATTATTACGGGTTCGTTTAATTCTTCATATGTTTTGTGTTTTGGTTCTAATGCTCACATCTACGCGATGGGGAGCAGACGGTAGAACAGACCCTCGTGGCTGTTAAAAAAGCTGTCTTGTCGTTCAACTCTTTAGTGCTCCGGATTCATTTCAAGTCATCGAATGATTTTGGGTGCGGGATTTATGTGGAAACCGACCACACCAAATCCGGCTTGGTGCGAGTGGGTCGGGGCTCGCCTTGGTATTATTTCACTTCTGGGCACAGGCAGAAGGCGCAAAGGCGCAAAGCTTGACGGTTGGCGTGTCGACCCGGCCCTTATCACATCCTTTTGCACCTAACCTTATTTTGAGTTTGGCAGCTATCGATTAGCCTGGGTGGGGCCCGGCTTCGTCCGCGCCAGGGCGCGCACCAAGCACCAAGCACCAGGCAGCCTGTCATTTCTCAGCAAACTAGTGGCGAAACCGGCAATCTTCTGGGCGGAATTTTGTTGGCCATCCCTATTTTGCATTAGGCCTGGTCCCAGTCGAAGGAACCAGGCAATGCGGCTCAAGAGCCGGCCAGCACCGGTGGTCCCGTGACTTGGCCGATAACAATCAATTTTGTGCTGC
>JANJPG010000230.1:0-13260 GCA_030407185.1 Lipomyces yarrowii
AATTCGAACAAATGAAAGCAGCAGCACAAAACCGCAAAAATTTAAACATACCGTAGCTATCACATACAGGACACTTGCCGTCGCATTTGTCACACAGCCGACCAATGCTGATGCCCGCGGTCTTGCGACACATTACGAGATCAGGGTGATGACGAGACATTGTTGAACGTTAACACAAATTTCCCGTCAGGCAGTTAAACGAATCAAATCTGTCGAATAATTTCGGATCGGCCAATAAATCCTAGAGATCAAAACTAATTGTTTGACAGAAAAATCTGTGCCTCGTAGATTGTCAAACCTGGTGGCAAAGATGGGTTGCTGATGAATCAAAATATCTGCCAGCCTAAAACGATTTAACGTTCGATATTAGCTAAGATTAGGGTTCCAGGAAGGGCAAGAACGTCCTAGGGTTTCTGATCACGTTGAACTGCCAGCAAACCGTTGACATTGGACACCGCTTCATGAGATGGCACGCTGTTTGAGATCCATATCGCAATGATTAGATTATATCCATGGAGAGGTCTACGGCTCAATGAAACCCGGTTCGGATCCTCATTTGCTACGCTTGGCAGATGGGTCAGACCTACGATCGTGAGGTCAACCCGGACGCCATCGTCATCGGCGTCATTCTATCACAACTTTAGATATCCCCACCACTCGCCGCTGTTCTCGGCGCCGTCGCGGTCGTCAAATGTCCGGACATACGCTACGTACCGCTACTTTGGAGGCGCGCGACCGTTTGTCTCTACAGATTATCGGACCTTGTTCAGAGGCGCTGTTGTCGTCGGTACCGTCGGCGGCGTGTTCTACGTCACGCACTTGGAGGAGACGCCTGTCAGCGGCCGAAGACGGTTCATGATCGTCAGTCCGAAACTCGAGGAACGACTGGGCGGGTACCAGTATATGCAACTTCTCCGACAATACCGGTATAATATCCTGCCGGACAACCACCCTGCCGTGATTCAGGTCCGTGCTGTCATGAAGCGCCTCATCGCTGCGGCCGGTCTGCCCGACGTGAACTGGGAGATCCACGTCGTGAACGATCCTCGTGAGGCGCCGAACGCATTTGTCCTGCCCGGTGGCAAAGTGTTTGTGTTTTCCAGCATCCTGCCAATCTGCCAAGACGACGACGGTCTAGCAACGGTTCTGTCTCACGAGACGGCTCATCAGATCGCCCGTCACATTGGCGAGAAGCTGTCCCAGATGCCATTTTATCTGTTTGGATCCCTGCTGTTGCAGCTTCTGCTTGGGTCCAGCATGGATTTCTCGGCTCTTGTCTCTTTACTGCTCGAGATGCCGGCAAGCAGGCAGATGGAGAGCGAGGCTGATTACATCGGATTGCTCATGATGAGCAAAGCTTGCTTTGATCCCCGCAAAGCCGTAGATTTTTGGACTAGAATGCAAAAAGTCGAAAGTATCCAGCCCATGGAATTTCTGTCAACCCACCCGTCGAGCTCGACCAGGATCCAGCAAATTAAAGAGTGGCTGCCCAAAGTAAGAATTTCTTGTCGTTTCTTTGTTTTGCAAGACTAAAAGTATGTCTAGGCTATACAAACTAGAGAAACATCAGACTGTTATATGATGACCAGCAATTTTATGGACGCGTTTTCATTTATGCGATAGTTGCGGGGTGTGTGTGGGTGTGTGTGTGTGTGTGTGCATGCTACATTTTGAAATCAACTATAATTATGTAATAGTTAAGTTAATTGTAAATATCTAACAACATATCCTTTATCATAAGTAATAACTATAGATCTCGCGCGATGTGCTTATTCTGGGTCCATTCACGCCCCGGCAGTGCTAACTTGATACGCCGGATTAGGGTATTTTGGCGGCGCCCCCGTTCCCGCCCATACCGCGATCGCGCACAAAAACTCCGTCGTAAGCGAATTTCCAGTGGTCAAGAAGCGGAACGCATTAAGTCTAGTCAGTGCCGGACCCCTCTTCGCTCCTATAGGCATGTCTTTTCACGATACATTAGTTTATATCAACTCGACAGTCGAGTCGATATCGGCTCAGTTCAACAGAATTCCCGGGTCCGCTATTGTCTTGCGTTATGTGCGCTCGTCCTACCAGAATGACCCTATGCGGTCCGTCTTGGAGCTGTGCTTGTTCTTGTTTGCCGTGCGATACTTTTTAGCATCAAAATACTCGTTCGCAAAGAAAGACTTTATCAAGCTTAGCACAAAGGTAGTGGCCTCTTTTTTGCTTGGTGGGCGAGTTCACAGAGCTGATTATACAAATATAGGAGGTCGACGACCTGGTTCATGAATGGACGCCTGAACCGCTCGTTGCCCCATTGGATGAGGCCGGACAGGCCGAGGTTGAAAAGATACCGGTTATTGTTGGGTAGATATCACATGCGATAATTACTCGGTTTGGTACACAATGCTGATTGTCAAAATCCAGAGCGTCTGGACCCAAAGTCAAGCTGAGCACTGGCAAGTCGGTCATGAATCTGGCGTCGTTCAACATGTTGAATCTTCTTGGCGCCGAGCAGATAAAGGACCAAGCTATCAAGACTGTTCGCGAGTATGGTGTCGGTGCATGCGGTCCTGCTGGTTTCTACGGCTACCAGGAGGTCTCTATCCAGACCGAGAAAGATATCTCGAATTTCCTACGCGTTCCTGCTTCAATCGTTTATGCCCAGGCATTCAATACCATCTCTTCAACCATTCCTGCGTTCGCCAAGCGCGGCGATATCATAGTAGCGTGAGTTTTCCGGTTTCTATTACGGCCGTGAGTAACTAAACATGTCATTAGTGACTCGGCTGTTGGTCTTGCCATTCAGAAAGGCATCTTGATCTCGCGATCGGCCGTTCGCTGGTTTAAGCACAACGATATGGACGACCTGGAACGCGTCCTGCAGCAGGTTCACAAAGATTTCAAGGGCCAGCCTCTCACGCGCCGGTTTATTGTTACCGAAGGCTTGTTTGAGAATACTGGCGAGATCGCAGACCTACCTAGGATTGTTGAACTTAAGTACAAGTACAAGTATCGTCTGATCCTTGAAGAGAGCTGCTCGGTCGGCGTTCTGGGCAAGACCGGTCGTGGTTTGACTGAATACTATGATATTCCTGCTACCGAGGTCGACATGATCGTCGGCTCGCTTGCCACGACAATGTGTGCAGGCGGCGGCTTCTGCGCTGGATCAGAGTACGTCGTCAGTCACCAGCGCATTTCTGGTAATGGATATGTCTTCTCTGCCGCCTTGCCGGGTTATCTCGCCGCGACCGCGTCAGAGGCAATGTCGATCATGCAGTCGAATCCGGAGATGTTTGTCCAGTTGCTGGCAAATACCCGCACGTTTCGTTCAACTATTGACAAGATTAGCTACATGTACTCCCCGTCCGATCCCGACAGTCCACTGATTCACCTCGAGCTCAAGCCCGAAGTGGTTGAATCTCGAAAGATTGACGATGAGGATAAATTTTTGCAGGATGTGGTCGACGAATGCATTGCCAACGGTGTCTTGATCAGTCGCAACAAGGCCGTCACCAGTCAAGAAGTTTTCCCGGTCCAGAGCTCATTAAAGATCATGATCACCACCGGCCTGTCCAAACGGGAGATTGAGAAGGCCGCTGCTGTCATCAAGGCCGCTGTCTCTAAAGTCATGTCGAAGGTCCCGAAAATCAAGCATTAAGGTAACGGTTTTTCTCGGATGTAGCTCCTCGGGTCCGGCGATGTTGTAAAGTAGGCTGATAAGGCATGGGTTAAACTACGAGGGGTTGGTGTCTTCATTTTATTTTTTTATCTTTTGGTACTCGTGCTAGTCTTATTGGCCGCGCCTGGGAAAGTGTATACTATTTGCACTCGATATATAACTTAACTTATAGTAGTTTTAGTCATGTTTTAAATGGCTTATTGAATTTGGTACATTGGGAGTAATTACAGGCCTGAAATGTTGTTAATATAGATATTTAATTGTCAATAATGAAACATCTTATTCTGATCACACTATTGCAGACACAGGCGGGCATGTTAGCGGGGAACAGCACAACAATTAATGTCCAAGATGTCCTTGAGGAGATTAATGGAGCGTACACATGCCGGACAACTTTCTGACCCTAAATTTTATACACGGGAGGTCAGTACGACGAGAATTCGACAAATATAGGACTCACAGTTTGTGGTAAACTCTATCAGCACCTTGACAATGATATCCAAATTGTTCTGATGGAAGACTGGACGAATCACACGTTCTCAACTGCATCAACGACCCAAGCGGCTTGGGCTTATCCAGATATGTGAGGAGAACACGCAGACCGTTGAGGTGATCGGGGGTTCTCACTTGCCCCTCGCGTCAATCTCCTCATATTCCCACATGTAATGCAGAAGCCATACCGAAGTCAGTAGGCTAAATTCAATTGATGCCTTCAAAAAGTGTGACGAATCGTACTATCCGCTCGTTGCTTTTGATTTGGCAGCACTTATCCTCACACCGACTTTCCCCACAGTTGACTGATCGAGTTTAGAGTTCAAAGAAGCATATAAGCCCCTGACTACAGAGGAGCAAAATTCAGCAGATGCAGACGCAACCTCTTGCTTTTCCCCGCATCGCAACATCTTCAGGTAGTTGGACCCAACCATTTGGACTCTGCGTCTTGATGGACCATGGCTAGGCATGCGGGGATGCCTCCAGCCACCAGTCGTCAGATGTCGCTTGGCTGTTCGCCTTTCACGACTAACACCAGGAAATGCTTTCCCTCACACAACAACAAATTGGGGATTTATCCGATCGCCGGCATAATTTAATTACAAATGGCTATTTTGGGAAAATGTAGGGCTCCTCTCCTCGATTCCGCCTGTACTCTCTATATCTCTAATCCATTCTCTATATATTTGCAGCAATCGACTAAATGAAGGCGGTAAGTATAACGCACAGGGACAAATTTGAAATCCCGGATCAGCCGTCATGATGCCGACAATTTGCTTCTTGCTTCGCGGTCAGGTCGCCCTCCGCTTTCTGTTGTTGGTAGCAAGTTTGATGTTTGTGATATCCCCATCTAATGCCATTGCCGGTCGCCCAAGTTACCATGTAACCCCAGCGTCGGAATGGATGAGTGATCCGCAGCGTCCATTTTTCGACGCGGGAGAATGGCATCTTTATTATCTTTACAACTCAGACTTCAATTTCTCCGATCCCACTGCAGGCGGCGGCACTGAGTGGTACCATGTCACGAGCGCCAACATGGTCAGCTGGACCGACCGCGGTGTCGTGATCCAGAAATACAAACCAACTCCAGGTGGCGTCTATCTTGGCGATATTGAGACCGGAAGTGCTGTTATCGACACCACCAGCACGGCAGGATTCGGACAAAACGCTGTCGTCGCCATACTCACACAGATGGGGGATGGAATCCAACAGCAGTCTCTTTTTTATTCCACTGATAACGGCTACACATTCACACCATACCCTGGGAACCCGGTCATGCCGAATCCCAATCCTAGCGCTAAGCCCGCCTTTCGGGATCCCAAAGTTGTCTGGGACGATGTATCAGCGAAATGGGTGATGGCCCTGGCCGAGGGCAACAAAATCGGCTTCTACACCTCTTCAAACCTGATAACCTGGGTATATTCATCTGGATTCATACCGCAGAATTTGGGGGTCAATCTTGGCATTCTGGAATGTCCAGACTTGTATCAGCTTGATGTCGACCAAGATCCCACAAAGCGTACCTGGGTTCTCGCCTCGGGCGCGAACGGATATCTCTACAGCAGAACGACAGGCACAGCATATTGGATTGGGACGTGGGATGGCGCCGCCTTTACTGCGGTCGATGTTGATCCGCAGTGGATGGATAGTGGGCCAGATTTCTATGCAACAGTGACCTGGGCAGATTCCCGACTTGTGGGAGACCAACTTTATAAAAGCCGTTACGCCATTTCCTGGATGAACAACTGGAATTACGCGAACGACCTTCCGTATTATGGAGGTTGGGCTGGCCAATCCAGCCTTGTTCGCGAGATCAAGCTAGCAACGATCGCTGGCGCTGTTACTTTAGTTAGCGTTCCGATAAGCTCGTACGCAAACATCTTCGGCCCTAGCGTCAGTGTGACAGGCACGTCCATCACAACCGATCCGGCAACGGCATCGCTCCCTCAAATGGCCGGCGGGGCCTACGTAATTCGGGCGACCGTGTCCAAAAATTCCGGCGACGATGGCGACGAAGTCCGAATCAGGGTTAAGGGTGACGCAACGTTTGCGACCACGGTTGGTTACGACTTTGTACATGGTCAGGCATTTTTAGTTCGGGATCTTGACGGAGTAGCGACCCAGAGTATGGCGACTGCGCCAAAACAGGCATACGACGCAATTAGTACAGCGCCTGTTGCCCTGACTGCCAACACTGTCACCTTGTCGGTGTACGTCGATTGGAACTCCGTCGAGATATTCGTGAACGATGGCGCGGCAGCCCTGTCGGGGCTGATATATCCGAACCCTGGTGCTGAGACCATCGAGATAGTATCAGGCACCGGCAAACTGACGCTCGACTCTTTTACCTACGCTGGTGTATCTGCTTAGGGGAATCGGGCCAATTGACTCTCCTTCCTATCGATATTTGGGGCATACAGGACGGTACAGCATTGGACTTAAAGGACTGGATTTGCGAAGCGTGGTTACAACAGTGTATCAGTCACAAAGTCTTTATATTTGACCTGACAGCAAACTCTTGTTAATACTATGAGTGAAGATACAGACAGTGAATGTAGAGTGACTTATAGGGAGGAGGCTGGGACTCTGCTCTCGATTGACTACCAGTCTCACGCTATTCATGTGTATATATATACGAATAACACTTCCAACCGAGATGGCAGACTAACTCAGAACTACCCCGCTCGCCTTCCAATACAGCCGAATGAACTTGCCTCATTCAACTATCCCAGAACACAGCAAAACACGAGGTCAGAGCTCATGACCTTGCTCTATTTTCGTCACCATTGATCGTCCTTCGTCCTCGTTGTCGCGGCCGTCGTTCTCTTATGTTGTCTCTTCGCACTGTTTTGTCATCCTTCCGACGACAAGTAAAACACCCTGTAGTCAAGTTCTTAGTTCCTAGCAAGCCTTGTCTTGTCTTGCTCGGTCGGTCCCACCTGTTCCAGTTCTAGTGATACCTTAGTCCAGCCACCGCTACACAAGCTTAACAGTTCATTGGGCCAGGAATTCGGAACGTTTCAGGCATTGTTGTGTCCTTTGTCTTCGAACGGGGAAATATTCGACTTGTCCATGTTGGTGATGGTCAAACTGTGCATGGGTACGACGCCAAGTTCTCTCGAGGAGGCCACCGGCGTGAACCCGTTTTAGTCCCATACCCGACTCGCAGCGCCAGCAACGAAATCTAGGCACTAATAAATCGCTTCGCGGTCTGATCAATCAATTTCCGGAAACGGAGCTTGTCCTGGACAGCACGAAGTTGAGTAGTTGAGTAGTCCTTATATCCTTTCACATATGTAACTTGTTGATGTATTCGACTCTGTAGATTGGTTCGCTTTTGTTGTAAGGTTCTGTAAGAATAAATATTTGCAAATCAACTTGGATTGTAGTCCTAGTCGCTACTAGCGCCAGGAGACGGGAGGGTAATTCCTAGGATATACAAAAAAAACCCCAAAAACAAACAGAATCGCTGGTGATTCAATAGTCGTAAATGCTTATATCTCGGTAACTATCCTTCAGTAAGCTCTATCATGGTCCCTGACTCCATCGAACGCCGTCACAACCCAACCAATTCTCTTCCATCACTAAATAATCTCTCAACGGGCACTTCAGAGACTGGAATCGCGAGATTCTTGAAGGATTTCGACCGTCGCTAGCTGGGGTTTGGTGACCAAACACGATTCCGGAGCCGAGATACATATGGATGGAATGGTTTAGACCGTACAGTTCAAGGACGAGCGGGAAGTGGTCTCATAAAATACGCCAGTAATGCTATCTAGCTGATGTACATACTTACTTAGCACTCAAAGCGCTTGTGATTGGGCCGTATCCAGCGAGAAGCAATATATGTTCTACTCAGTTTACAAGCTAGGTTTCGCCCGTCGGCCCGCTGTACTTAGTGTCAAGTTGTCTGGAATAAACATAGCCAAATAGCCCTTCAGAGTATGCATACAGAGTATCTACATTAGGCGCATACAGCCGAGCATTAGCCCCGGCTTTGCATCACATACAATAGTCATCCAAACTATGAGTCCACCCAAGCGAAGGCTATTGTCGGTGATTAAGTCGACCTTGCCGTAAAGGATACGGTGGAGGCAAAAGTAGACGACGGTGTCTGAGATGAATTTCCCGGAGGAAGCTTGCTGTACATATTGAGCCTGACAGGTCCACCACAATACTCAAGCGAATTTCCCTGTCGCCGTTAGCTAATGACAGTTAACTTAGATATAGATATGCTACCTTGCAGAGCATATTACAGCCCGATGTAGTGAGGACACTGCCAGCATTCATCGTATTCCCACAATAACCTAAGTATAAAAATTACACCTATTCGTAAACTTCTAGATCGAATCGTACTTACATTCTCGAGAGTACTCAACTCCAAACCAGGTAAATGCGTTGCAAACAGACGCGCACATCTCCACCGTAAGGGAGTCGTTGTAATAAGCCATACCAGTAAGAGCTCTCTGGCCGGTAGCTTCCGTATAGCAGCCGATGTATGAGTACGCGCCAACAGATGGCACTACACTTGGAGTGGCAGTGACAGTTGCAGATGAGGAAGTCGAGGACGAGACATTTGGCCACATTCCGAGTGAGTTGTACATCTGAAGTCGATTCGGGCCACCACAGTATTCATTTGGCTAAACTTTTTGTCAATGCCCACTTCTTCACATGCTGATGAACTACTTACATTTCCCTTGCAAAGCATATTGCAACCGCTCATTGTCGGAACACTGCCAGGCTGAGGGTTATTTCCACAGTAGCATTCTCGAGCATATTCTGTACCGAACCAGGTGTATGTCGCACAAACAGACGCGCACATCTCGATCGTCAAGGAGTCGTTGTAATAGGACATGCCCTTTAGGGCCCGGCCAGTTGTTGCTTCCGTATAGCATCCTACAAAGGAGTACGGTCCCACTGTCGACACAACGATCGGACCAGTAGTAGAGGAGGACGGAGACGAACGCGACGTGGTTGATATAGCTGAGATACTCGATGAGATATTTGATGAGGTTCCGAGCGAGTTGTACATCTGAAGTCGATTCGGCCCACCACAATATTCATTTGGCTACGCATTTCGTCAGCTGGCATGTCTTCACATGGTGATGGAACACTTACGTTTCCCTTGCAGAGCATATTACAACCGCTCGTTGTCGGAGCACTGCCAGACTGGGGGTTGTTTCCACAGTAGCATTCTCGAGCATATTCAGTGCCGAACCAGGTGTATGTCGCACAAACAGACGCGCACATCTCGATAGTCAACGAGTCGTTGTAATAAGACATGCTGTTTAGGGCCCGGCCAGTTGTTGCTTCCGTATAGCATCCTACAAAAGAGTAGGGTCCCACTGTGCCGACAACAATCGGACCAGTAGTAGACGAAGAAGAAGACGATGCACTGGCTGTCGCCGTCGTTTGTGACATTGTCGTTACCACAATAGTCGCCGACGAACTAACGGTAGGAGCAACAGTAGAAGCCGAAGAAGAGGAAAATGGTATGGAACCGGAATTAGGCGTGTATTTGGTCGAGTCGTAATAGATTGCGATATAGCCGCCGACGCCGCCACAAGCCTGAGTAAGATCACCAGGGCATTGCATTGAACAAAGCTTCAACGACTCATCAGTGAACTTGGAAACAGAAGGCGGATTATTGCCACACCAGCATTCGGAGCTGTATTCGGTCCCAGCAAAAGTATAGCCACCAGCTAAACATTTGGACTGGCACCAACCATTGTCGTTTGTGGTATTTCTGTATTCTTGTTGAAGCTGTCGACCGCTGGTGTCAAGGTAGCAGCCAAGGTACAAATATTGTGCACTTCCATTCGACAGTAAAGGTCCGACCTGCCTGGTGACAATGTTGGCTGTGATCTGGACATCGTGGACTCCAAAAGTAAGGTCATTTGTGTTGAGAATCCAAACGTCGGACACCTTATGTGCCGGCCTGTTAACTCCAAGTGGGGCAGCAATAATGTCGATTTCAGCTTCCGCACATGTATTGACGTCAATGAATTGGCCCTCATGAAGGTCTACTGCCGGATTCGCCGCTGTAAGCTCTGGGTCAATCGGCGGTTTGCTCTTCGTCACCTCTAGAGGCGATCCACCCGAGTTGCAGAGTCGAAGTATCATCGTTGAAGTTGTCCCCGCAAGCACATTTCCGAAGTCCATGACAACCGGATTAGAGTAATCCCACCCACCCTCGATGGTTGAGTGGGAAATGTTAGCTACAGGTGCCGTCGAGCCACTTCCGGTAAGGATTGCATAATCATTTCCACCATTGGTCCAAAAATATAGATTTATAGCAAATTCGCCTACCGAATAGGGTGTGAAGATCAAGGGAACAGTAGTTGAGGCCCCAGGAGCTAGAGCACTTCCAAGAGCCGGAAAGAGTGTCGATGAATAGGCGGTGCCAAATGATGCGGAACCATCAGCATTAATGGTAACATTGCTTTCGGCTGAGTCGTTAGTCCAGGAAAATCCCTGAAACACCAGAGTCTGAATTCCAATATTTGAAATAATAACGCTACTTGTCGCTGTAGGATAGGATCCCCCAGAGGTAATGACAAGTCCGCCAAAATCAACCTCTCCGGGCACCACAGACAAAAATGCAGTCGGGCTGACTATTACGCCTTTCACACTAACCGGAAGCTCATTGCTGTACCCAGAGGCAGCATTATTAGTATATATTGTCAAGCTACTACCTTTGACACCGGGTATGATGTAGCCGTAGGAAGCTAACGGATCATTCTGGATTGAGACCTGTGTCAGGTTCCAGGTCACGGGAAAGGAAAAAGTGGCTCCAGCGGCTAAAGGACCTTGAGGAAGAGATGAGTTCTGACATTGGAAGGTAGGGTCGGCAGTCCGACATCCGAGAACATTCTGGATTGCTATTAGTGCAGTACAATTTACCGTCATATTTTCCGTGTTTCCAATTGCAAGGTTCCCGAAATCGATAGGCTGTGCGCACTTGAGAGGCAATGCTACTGGAGATCCCAAGCACATGACATGCCCACTCGCGTCACTGACATATACACGGCCATCTCCAAACGCTGGACGTATAAATTTGTTCAGTCCGCCCGTCGGCGGGATAGGAATAGCGGTAAGAGTGCCATTAACTGGGACGGCGTTGAAAGCCTGTAACCCCTGGTCGGGATCCGCCACCCAGAGAATACCGGTACCTGCCTGCCCGTGGTAGGTAGTGATCGTAGGGATGCCGGTGCCGACACGGCCAGCACTGTTAGTCAAGGTTTGGCCCACCAATGTAAACTGAGGTTTCCCATTTGCGTCAAAGCCTAATTTGCTGCAGTAACATTTTAGCACAGGAGTAATTGAGAACCGCTCTCAGAAATACTTGAGAAGACTTACTAGCATACAGTCGGAAATCCCACTGGAGTGAAACTACCATGTGGCGTTAAACATACATAGGACACCTATATAGAGACAGAAGCTTACTAAATATAGCCACCTTCAAGGGGATAGGAACCCGGACCTCCAAAAACCGCGCCTTGTGCAATAATGGTTTGGATTATGTTGTCACTCCCTAAAAGATATCAGATCGGAGAACATCGTGTTGGGCATAAATATCAGCTTGACCTCCAGGTCCTTGGGCGAAGCCGCCAAGGTTATTAGCGTTCATAATATATACTTTTCCGTTCTTCCCTACAGTGACAGCCATCTGAGAGACTCCAAACCCAGCAAAGACTGTAGGATCAGGAAGCATCACACCTCCAGATCCAAGGTCGCGATCACCAGCATCCATCGCTTGGTATTCATAAGGCTCGAAATAATCCGTTAGAGAGAATTTGCCAGCCGAACTGACCCCAAAGTTGGCCACTACTTCATCAAGAGTTGACAGGGGCGTGCGCCCAGATGACGGAGTCTCTCCGTTTGCATGGCCTTCTCCATTACCCTTAAAACCTCAACTTCAGTCACAAATGAGAGTTGTATAATCTACGTAATATTGCTTACTGTTGCAAAAAAGATTCGATTGCCATCGGTTGAAGTACCCATTCCAGATTGCCAGATCCCAGCCTTTCCACCTTGTTGAATAGTGATATCTGATACAACTGGAGGAGCGCCCGGACTGCTCTCCATAGCGTAGAGACTAGTAACTCCTACACCGGGAGTAGTGCTAACGGCAACGACCATTCCTGTGTAGTTGAACAGATCACAATGACCTCCGAAGCCTCCAATAACGTAACCATTAACCATTGATAAGCCAGGCCTCTGGAGAACTGTTCCGCCGATGAAGTATCTAAATAGTTTAACTTTAGTGTCCTCAAATGAAGCATCAGATAGTTACCTTGTGGGATCATTGTCCGCATTATGACCATCAATGAGAATAGGAAACCCTGGGATATCTTGAAAGGTATTGATATTTACAGCATAAAACAAATATCTCCCTGGAATAGTATTAGACTTGGCACTACAGCTACATTAAAGATAATGCATGCCATTTGCTACTCCGCCACTTGTAGCACCATTCTTATATCCTTTCGAGAAGAAATAGACCGTGTCAGTACTAGGGTCGATTATAGGTGTGCCGATTATTCCTATTTGGTCCGGGATGTCGGTACAGCCAATCTCACTTTGCAAGAATGGCGGCTGAACTTGTCTGCTATTAATAATTGAGCCATTGATCGCGTCGACTGTACGGATAATATTCGCCGAGGAGGCCAGGAAAACAAGCTGACCTTGGCCCACGGGCGTATAGACCAGAGGCCTCGCATACCACTTTTCGGTCGCTCCATACATGGTTTTCCACAGAAAGCCAAATGACGATGATCCGACTGTGGCGGGGTGCATATTATGATTAGGCAAGTATCCCGACTGCATTGGATCCGCATCTTGGATTTCGTCAGTAGGTGCCAGAGCATGAACAAGCGCGGCCCCGAATGCCAACAAGAAAAATCTGGACCACAGCATAGCGAGAAGAACTAGATGAAGAAGTCCAAAACCCTGAATGCAGTTGAAGGTGCTTTCTATGATAAATAAATTTAGAAAATTTGCGATAAAGCCAATATATAAATAGATAGCGTGCGCGGATGCCAAGTCTTAGCCGCTACCCCCGCAAATCGAGTTCAAGACCATGCATAAGTGCATGACAGTGA
>JANJPG010000231.1:0-13261 GCA_030407185.1 Lipomyces yarrowii
CCCGTCCGCCCTCGCCGCTATCCGACATTTCCTCGGTCGGTGAGAATGACGAGGAAGAAGCGCAAATACTCATCGAGAAGGCCGCGTACCTGGAGTCCGTCCGACGCAGGTTGGCCGAAATTGAGCACCTCGCGACGGAAGCTAGGAATCATTATCGCACTGGGTACCAGAACGGCCAATTGAAGCGGTATAGTGACACGACGGATCGCGGCCGCGAGCAAGCGAGAAATTATTTTAGGGATGAGGCCATGGCTCTGGTTCTATGCGAAGAGGATGAGCATGAACGTGAACGAGCTCGCAAGTTGAAGCAAGTGCAGAAGAAGAAAAAGGGTGCAGACAAGGAGGAGCAAGTTCTTGATGGCGAACTTGTCGCCGCGCCGGAAGACGAGGAAGGCGCTGTCGCGGTGGGGCCTCTTGATATTGGCAATGAGGAAGCAACAACTGAAGTTCCCGAGACCGCCGCAGAGGTCACATCGAAGAAAGCGCGGAGAGGAAAAGCTAAAGCCAGGAAGGACATTGGCGAAGACGAGACAGCTGTTAAGCCTAAGAAGGGCAAAGGCAAAGGCAAGAAAGTCAAGGACGTGGAAAGCGGGGAAGAAGAGGCCGCCCCTACAAAGAAGAAGGGCAAGCGGAAAATAAAAGGAATCGCTGCGTCTGACGAACAGCAACAGGAGGAGGATGGTGTTGGGCCGACACCGACCCTCAGGATTATGCTTACGTCAAAGTCGAAGAAAGCCCACAAAACAAAGCAGCAACAACTAGCTCAAGCTCACACTTCGGCAGAAAAAGCTGGCGCGGCAGACAAGGCCGCTGCTGCTGCGGAAGCTGCCAAGCATGCGATGCCGACATCTCGCGAGATCAAAATGTATGCAAAGAGTTACAATAATATGTACGATGCCATCTGGCGGGATATCGCTCGAAAGGATATTCCAAAGGTCGCTCGGATCGTGTCCAGTTCGGTGACGATTAAGCAGACGAACGCCCGCAAGACCGCACAGTTGGCGGTTAAAGAGTCCAGGCGGTGGCAATTTCGAACGAACAAGAACGTCAAGGATCTCCAGGGTAAGGCCCGTCGCGCGATGCGGGAGATGCTCGTGTATTGGAAACGGAACGAACGGGAAGAACGTGATTCGCGCAAGAAGGCAGAGAAGCAAGCCATCGATCGAGCAAAGAAAGAGGAAGAGCAACGAGAGGCCAGACGCCAGGCGCGTAAGCTCAACTTCCTCATCACCCAAACCGAACTGTACTCTCACTTTATTGGACGCAAAATCAAAACTGACGAAATTGAAGCCGGCTCATTTGGTGATGGGGTTGCGACCGACGAAACTGAAGCACAGATACAGAAATCTGCATCAGCAGAAGAACGTGCAAGCAGGTCCGAAGAAGAGCATGAACTTGATAGGGACGCCCAGAAGCGAAACATCTCGGAACTCGACTTTGACCACGACGACGATTCGGATCTCCACCAAGCCGCCCTCCAGAACGCCCATTCAGCGGTTCTATCTGCTCAAAATAGAGCCAAAACTTTTGATAACAAGCAGTCAAGCGATGTCGACGCCGAGACTGGTGAGATGAACTTCCAGAACCCGACCACGTTGGGCGAGATTGAGATTTCGCAGCCAAAATTGTTGTCCTGCACACTCAAAGGCTACCAATTGAAAGGACTCAATTGGCTCGTTAACTTGTATGAGCAAGGTATCAACGGCATTCTTGCCGACGAGATGGGTCTCGGTAAGACAGTGCAGTCGATCTCGGTTATGGCATACTTGGCCCAAACACATAATATCTGGGGACCATTTTTGGTGATCGCACCGGCTTCGACGCTGCACAACTGGCAACAAGAGATTACAAGATTTGTTCCGGATTTCAAGGCATTGCCGTATTGGGGGAATGCTAAGGACCGCAAGGTGCTTCGGAAATTTTGGGACAGAAAGCAGCTTACGTATACGAAGGATGCGCCGTTCCATGTACTGATTACGTCCTATCAGTTGATTGTCGCTGATGCCCAGTACTTCCAGCGAATTAAATGGCAGTATATGATCCTGGACGAAGCACAGGCGATCAAGTCGAGTTCGTCCACTAGGTGGAAGTCCCTCCTCGGATTCCAGTGTCGAAACAGATTGTTGCTCACGGGTACGCCTATTCAGAACTCGATGCAGGAGTTATGGGCATTGCTGCACTTCATTATGCCGACACTTTTTGACTCTCATGATGAGTTCTCGGAATGGTTCTCGAAAGATATTGAATCCCATGCGACAAGTAACACGCAATTGAACGAGGAGCAACTGAAGCGTCTCCACATGATTTTGAAACCATTCATGCTCAGACGCGTCAAGAAACACGTGCAGTCGGAGTTGGGCGATAAGATTGAGATCGACGTGTCTTGCGACTTGACGTATCGACAGCGCGCCATGTACCGCGCCTTGAAAGCCCAGATTAATTTTATTGACATTATGGAACAAGCAGACTCAGATGACGCCAACCAAAACTTAATGAATCTTGTGATGCAATTCCGCAAGGTTTGTAATCATCCTGATTTATTTGAGAGGTCCGACACAAAGTCTCCGTTATCACTAGCACGATTTTCGAGAACGTTATCGTTCCTGAGGGAAGGGAACACGCTTGATGTGATGTACAACACTCATAATTTTATCGAATATTTGGTGCCGAAGCTGGTGTATCGAGAGGGAATAATGAACATTCCAGGCGAAAAGAGCAATGCTGGATTCCGAAGTCGGTATCTCGATCATTTGCTTAATATATGGGAGGCAGATTACATTTACGAGAATGATGATAAGAGTGAGAATTACATTTTTAGTTATTAGACCACAGAAAGCTAATAAGGGGATAGGTAATGCGTTTTCGTGGTTAAGATTTGTTGACCTATCTGCAAATGACGTTAGCAGGGCGTTTCATGAGGATCTAGTTGCGCGAACACTATCGGAGCCATATCGCACGAATTCGGCTAGTCGGGATAGGTCTCGATATTTTGGTGACTCGGACGACGAGGGCTATGTTGCACCGTCTAGTTTGTTTTTGTTCAATCTCGACAACGACGCGATGCAGCTTTGTGACAAGTCCGTAGACGGTACTGTTGAAAACCTCAAGACTGTTTCGACATCGTACTTCCGTGGCAAGAATCTGCATAAGCTTGCTCCAATGGCTGATCCGGTTGCAGTTGCCCCACCTATCGAGGCCCTATGTCTAGATCCGAACTTCGTGACCATGCAAAACGACGTTCTTTTCTCTCTACACTTGCGTGAAATTATTTTTGGTCCGAGTCAGCTGGCTGAGGAGCGACTGATCAGCAACAAAGTGCCGGCACATAGGTATCCAACAGCCGGACTACTACCGCAACCGTCGTCCGAATGCGTGGGATATTCACGAATTCGCATTCCACCAATGTCGAAATTAGTTACAGACTCTGGAAAGCTATCTAGACTGGATTCATTGCTGACCGAATTGAAGGCAAATGACCATCGGGTCCTGATTTATTTCCAAATGACGCGAATGATGGATTTGATGGAGGAATATCTCGCCTATCGCCAATACAAATATGTTCGTTTGGACGGCTCGTCCAGGTTAAGTGATCGTCGGGATCTTGTGAATGACTGGCAGACAAAGCCAGAACTATTTGTGTTCTTGCTGTCAACTCGTGCGGGTGGTCTTGGCATTAATTTGACGGCTGCCGATACAGTTATTTTTTACGACAGCGACTGGAATCCCACGATGGACTCACAAGCCATGGACCGTGCGCACCGACTCGGACAAACGAAGCAGGTGACTGTGTATAGGTTGCTTGTACGGGGAACGATTGAAGAACGCATGCGGGATCGTGCGAAACAAAAGATGCATGTACAACAAGTTGTCATGGAAGGTGGTGCCCAAGGCGAGGCGGCTGCTGCGACTGGTGGCGTGGATTTCCAGAAGCCGAGCCGAGAGGTCGCGTTTTGGTTGCTGGAGTAGGTGGATTCTCCCTCGTGATAGTGTATTGGGCGTTTTGTTTTTGTTCCAGTTGTTGTTAATGGCATTTGACGTGGGTACATGTATATATTGATTTGTTTGCAACGAACGAGAGTGGGGTTTTTTTGTTGTTGATGTTGTTCTTGGGGGAGCAAAAAAAGTGTCATCATTTTAAGTACTACATCGTATGACAATAGATATCTTTCAATCGGACTTCGTTTAAGGGTTTAACCGTGAGCTTGCGGGAACTCTCTCGCGGAGCACGGCCATGATCATCGTATTGACACTCCCTAACCGCAACCCACCAACGGGTACGTCGATGAGTAAAGCTAACTGCTAGTTACCGGTATATTAGCATTTCGCGCGGATAAGTAATTCCCACATCTGTTTGCATGTTTGTTGTTGGGATCAATTGCATTATGACATCATATGATACGTCTACAAATAGATCGAGGCAATTGTAAAATTACTCCAGGGCAGGAGTATCAGCGTACAGGTTAGCAAGAACGGCTGGATACCGACCGCCGACAACATTCGCCGCATCAACGTATTCTCTGATGGATTTTAACTCTTCGTCCGTAAGCTTAACATTCACGCTCGCGACGTTTTCTTCGATCCTCGCCATCTTGGTAGTACCAGGGATCGGGATAGCACCTAGCGCCATCAGCCAGGCAAGGGAAAGCTGTCCGGTCGTGATTCCCTTGGCGTCCGCGATCGTCTTGAGTTTGGCCACCAGCTCAAGGTTTGCCGGGAAACTCTCGGCTTGGAATCGAGGAAATCGTCGACGAACATCGTTGGGCTCGAAATCGTCTGGTGAAGAGTATGCGCCAGTGAGAAATCCTCGGGAGAGCGGCGAATATGCGACAACAGCGACACCGAGTTCTTTGCAGGCTTCAAGCACGCCGTTGGTCTCTGCATCAAGCGAAAACGGTGAGTACTCGATTTGGACAGCTGCGATTGGGTGCACTTTGTACGCTCGTCGCAATGTCTCGGCTGAGCATTCAGATAAGCCGATGTATCTGATTTTGCCTTCTTTGACAAGTTCGGCGAACCCGGCAATTGTTTTCTCAATCGGGATAGTAGTGTCGATGCGGTGCTGGTAATACAAATCGATTGTCTCAACGCCGAGTCTCTGCAAAGATTGTTCGCAAGAAGTACGAATAAAGTCGGGTTCACCGCTAGGAGACGGAACGCCGCCGCCTACGACGGGTGCCTTGTAACCAACTTTGGTGCAGAGGAAAACCTTGGACCGATTGCCGGTCTTGGCGAAATACCGGCCGAGGATCTCTTCATTATCGCCGTAAATTCTTGCCGTGTCCCAGAACGTGCAGCCGAGTTCAAGAAGTTTGTCGAATAACGGGAAGGCTTGTTCGTCAGTCAGGTGAGGCTCGTAGAAAGCCGAGATACCCTGATGCCAATTAGTAACGCCGACAACAATCTATTTCATCGACAGACAATCACGAACCATGGCGCCATAGCCGAGGGCGGTAATCTCTGGCCCATCTTTTCCGAGAGTAGTAGTAGGGAAAGCCATTTTAGCTATTGAGATGCTGAATGAACGAGCGACAACGGTCGTGACTGGACCGCTGGCCCTTAAGTATAACACTGGTGGTGTCGGGGCCACCTTAATGCTTGTCTGCATGATAAGCGCGCCTTTCTTAGCAATTGAGCCCGAAACAAGCGGCCTGCATATTGTCATCATCTTGGAATGCGGCTCTTTTGTTTTGGACGTACAGTGTACTTTTAAAAGTAGAAGCGGATGAAATAAAGTAGTTAATTTATATAATTTCCACTGCGAGAGGACTATTATGTATCTAGGGTCCCCGGATTATTCCGCCCGGCTGAGCGCACTCATCCCGGGTAATAAATAGCCAATAAGTCTTTTTCGTGGGCAGATGGAGGAAAAGGGAAACATTGCGGTCGAAATTATTATTTGGTAACCAAACAAAAGTCCGCGCGATCGGCGATAACGCTTCGGAAGACGTCAGCATTGCGGGTATTGTGCCCTGTTTTCCTTATAAGTTTTGTTATTTGTTTGGTCTCCGGCTACAGGGACAAGAAGTCTAAGCCTAGAGGGATATATGGCTTAACTTATTTCCTAGATGGACACGCGGCTGAAGCTAGTTGAGCCATGGCAGCTCAAATATTGCGGAGCCCGTTAGCAACTTAGATAGGCCGTTCCTCGCAGGAACCGATCGAGGTTCATAAGCTGAAGTGATCGATAATGACAGCCGGACCGCCCAATTGGGCGGTGTTCTACCATAACTACCAGATTAACCAGCACTCCAATTGGAGCACAATTGACATAAGAAGGACAATCCTCTTGCGGCTATCTTCAATACTTCCCGTTCCTAAACGCCGGTTCTCACAAAAGGAGTAGAAGTGTAGAGGGATGCGACTCCGCGAGGGAAAAGATTTGTTTTAGAAACAGGGGCAAGAGCCGCCTGCGGCTCAGATGTTATGCCGATTCTGATGAACCATGTTCCTGGGAATGTGATTTAAGGTAATGTCAATTTACTTTGCAGTTCGACCATCCTCCGTTTAGTCATATTCTTATTATAATCGCATATAAATTTTGTTATCTCCAATCACAGTAATCTAATGTGCAAACCTGAAATCAAGTCTCTTGTTACCCTTGTCGTTTGTTGTAGCAAGGTACGTCTCCCTCTCTTCCTTTGACATTGAGTTCCACTTGCGATCACGAGACCGATTCCGCAAAATATAATGTACTTTCGCACCGACGTAGACAAAAACATTCATGCAGCAGATCGCAATTAGATCCATATTCCCCCGCTTGTATAGCGGCGCATCATCACTGCGGTATATATAATTCGTTACTATGCCCCCAAGTTGGCAGGCCATGTTGTACACCGCGGAAGATACCGTTCTCGAACGTACGGAATTTGAATTCCGAGATGTCCAAGCAACTTGGACAGCATGGGTAGATGGATGCGACAATAAAATAGTTGTCACGGCGTATTTCGACCATTTATTCGAATGTTGACCAAATGAACGAAGCGCAATCAAATTCGGCAACGCCCATAGCTGACAGAATATACCATGAATACTCCGTTCGTTAAATCGTTGTGAAGAATAGGTCACCACAAGCATAGTCAGAAGCCCACCCACTTGGTATGGCAGGCCCATCAGTGTAGTTTGGAATGTGCTAAAGCCAATCGAGCGTAAAGTTAATGACAGATATGTTGACACCGGGTTTGTTGACATGAAGAACGTGAAACCAATGATATAAATGGGCCAAAGGTCGTAATCGTTAAGCGACAACCATAGCTTTTTCCAGTCGAGTGGTTGGCGGTTGTGCATGTCACCTTTGGAAGGATCATCCCTAAGAATGCGGTTCACCATGATAAGCTCTTCTTTCTCTGAATACCAACCATTTTTGCCACGAAACCACGATGCAGATTTTGTTGGAGCAGGAAGCATCATTCCGTAGGCCAAAATGCCAGCAATGAGAGTTATGAGACCCTCTATCAGGAACAGCCATCTCCAACCCGCATATCCTCTAACGCCCCTCATATGAAGTATGCCGAAACCCAGAAACGAGGCAATAATGTTCGCCAGCGTATCTGCTGCCCAGAAATATGCCAATCTCACTGGAAGCTCGGACGCCGTATAAAAATATGAGAGATAAAGTGTACAGTCTGCGATAAATCCTCCCTGGAGAAGGCCTAGAAGTGCCCTTGTCGCAAAAAATGTCTTGCGCCCGGACAACCAAAACTGGGAGAACGCAACAATTGACCAGAGAACCATCTGCGTAGGCACCCAACGATCGGGACCAAGCTTTTTGCTGATCAGTTGAGAAGGCAATTCTGAAAGCAGAAAACAGATGGTAAAAATCGAGTTTCCATTGTTAAAATCTAGGAAATTCCATTTAGAACGTACCCATTAAACGCAATTTAAGTAGAATCCTTACCATTTGTGCTAAGTTTAAGGTCTGTTAGAAAATTGTCGGCGTTGGCTTGACTAATATTGCCACGATCTAATTGCAGTGCCCCAAACATGACACCAACGAAAAGCATGATTCTTAGGTCAAGTTTCCTCAATAATGCCTATCCGAAATTGTGTTAGAACTTGGGACCAGAAGACATGATGAGCTTGACCCACAATTTCTTCACGCCATGTCCATCTAAAACTTGGATCAAACCGATGCAAGTTTTCATATTCCGGACAGGGTTGATAGTGCTTGGCCAGCACAGGATCATCGAATATCGACTGTTGAGTCGCAACGCCGTCAAGGTCTATTGCTGATGGTCCTCTGACCTGCCAGAAGAAAAACGGTTTGCGTCCATGTTTGGCCAAAGAGGAGACTGATGAACTTTCGGTAACGGTTAGTCCTTCCGATTTTTCCAGGATCGACACCGAATCGGTCAGCTCACTTGCGTGAACGTCAACCGCTTTTTCGGCGTCAGCTGAATTCAATGACATTGTAGAACTACTGCGTAATCACAGAGTAGCCGGAGGAGCCTGAGCGGCAAGCCATGCTCTTTTTAAAGGGCAGACATGAACTGGTAAAAGGCCTATCATGAAGATGTTTGCCGTCCTCAAATTGCGACATCTATCGGGATTATGCCAAAGTGGTTTAAGCCAGAACAGTGCAGATTGTGCATTAGTGATGTGACTCAAGTTTCAGGACCGCCAAGGAATACTGGCTAACTGTTCTGAAAGTTGACAGCAGAGAATTGACCAGTAGGATTTGTCCTGTCGGCCCTGAAGAAGCTTAATAGGTCGCGAGTCAAGGTGATTAAGGTGAGCGCCTGGATTGGCAAGGTCGATTTCGCTTGGCTCTGGAGCTTGCAGCCTATAGCGAAATAAATAGCGAAATAATGTCGCACCTGCATTTTGGCGCATGACGCAAGTCGCGAAATGCTGGCGAAATTTGGGAAACACATATAAAATTTACCCGCTGTCACATTAGCAGCCACTTATTGAAAGATGATGGACAAAATGTGTATCTCTCAATTTAGGAAGACCCGTTCGTAGTGAGCCGTTTCATCTGTTGGGTCAAAATAAAAGTAACTATGGGAACGCGGGAGGAAGCAAATGGCGTGCACAACGCCAAATATGACGCGAGACTAAGTACAACCTCGAGATAAGAAAAAACAACGGCATGCTATATGCTCCTTGAGGATATTTTCTGGTCGCGCGTAATTCTCTAAGCAAGAAATATTAACTGGATTAACAGAAATAGCCGCTAGCGGCAGCACAAATGTGACTCAAATGGACAACGTAATGAGCATGCAATATTATAAACTGATGCCTCAATACTGGAACATGACAACCCCCATCTCTCCAATGTCCACTTACGCCGTGCTGATCCTCGGATGCCTGTGCATAATTATTTTCATGTAAAGCTACTGATGAAAATGTTGAAAACTGTGATCGTTCTTATCGGTTGATTGGGGTCGGTGCTAAGTAATCGATATGACCTCGCCGCACGAGTTAACCGCGGTCTCTGTCGACTTCTCTCCTCACCACATCCCGCCAAGTTATCCCGCCTTCTCTCCTTCTCGCACTCTAATAGGCTGGAATCAAGTTCTCCGAACTCTCTGGAATGCAGATAAAACTTCTGCGTTTCATGATGGATGGGGGATGCGAATGGCTTGCACGAGTAACATTATCAGCTAAAATCCATTTCGCTATGGTAAAATACGTTTTCGAGCAATTTTCATGCAGGGTTTAGGGATGAAGGGCAGCTTTGGCGCGGCATGATTCCAGCGAGAACCTCAGGGAGAGAACGGTCAGCTGATAAAAAATGATTACCGTTCGAACTTATTTCCCTTAGCTCAAAGGCGGGAACGCGATTTACTGTACTTGAGGCAAATGCTTTCCCAATCTCACGATTTGGATATGTTCGAGAGCTGCTAGACTTGGATGTCGCGCCGGCCGAATGAGTCTGACGTTAATCCTTCCTTTGCCACGGATGGAGAGTGAAAGCCATTGTATAGACGTAGAGCGCGTGGGAAGCTCCTACCTGGCCTAAAATACCTGTTGGTTCGACCTAGGTATAGGAACATGAATGGCATAACGAACTGACGAGTCCGAGCGATGTGGGAGATCACGCGGGTAGAAGGCTATGAAGCCTCGTAGTTATCATAGCTAGATATCATTTCCTAATGTGTAAATGCCATGACAATACAACGAGAAATAGAAAGAGGGATTTTTCACTGCCTCTGATCTTGTCACCTCGATATTGAAAGAAAATTGGAAGCTGAGAAGGGCATTGGGTTCCGTGGGAGAGCTCTATCATATTGAGACTCATCCATATTAGTTATACCCTCAGACGACGGGATTCCGTTGATCAGTGTGACGCCGCTTGTGTCATACTTGAGGGTGGGAATATCTTTTTCTGTTCAATTATCTGTCAAAGTGTCCATTATATAATTCCCATATAATCGGAGCGGACTGAATTCACGGCCTCCGAATGGTTGGACCGGTCAGTTCTAATTTGTTGCATAGAATCTAAATTGGTAGCGACCTATATAACAGCCGAACAGGATGGTTAAGAAGTCGGCATATGCCTCTCAATGAGCGATTCCGAAGCCCGGACTCGGCAGCCCCGGTCATGCTCCCGCGAAATCATGACATGCCATGCCATGAAGAGCGTGACATAGATTGCTTTAGCTTCTAGTGGCAAGTTTAGCAGAGCCACAGAACGAGTTAGGGCTGTTAGGCGTATGCTGTAACGGTGCGTATCTAATGGAATTTATTTTTCTTATTTTGCGTCATTTAGGAAAATATGTCGTAATCCGGGGAAATCACGGTTTTGGGCCGATCACAACCACGGTCAACAGCCGCACAAGGGGTTCCTTGAAAGCATATCTCTACATACACATGCAACGCATCTCGGATCACTATGTATTTGGAGAAAACCCACGTACATAACCCTGGCCACGTCACGACGCAGCGGGAACGACACGGTGGACAGTACGCCTCTGGAAGTGCTGGGTGAGCCTATAGCTGTAGGCGAACTTTGATCTAAGATAATTTTTGCCAGACCTGGTCGTTACATGATGGTTCTATCAATCACAGATTAGCATAGTGGGATAGATCCGGAAGGACATTTCTTCTCCATAGATAGTCTAAGAAATTGCTCGTGATTGATAAGCATGTAGTAGGTTCTGCACACTTTTCAATTAGGATACGTCGCAAGACTTCATCGTCATAAATCACTTCGCTTTCTTGGCAGCGAAGCTTAATTGAGATAACTTTATTGCATCCTTGACCTCGCAAAACACTTTCGTCGCATCCCTCTGCACCCCTCTCTTTGTCCTCATTTCTCCGATCGATAGCTGTTCATAATTAGACTCTTAGCTCAAGCTCAAACTTGTGTGTGTTGGTTGCACGAATGAAGGGAAGAACGCAGCACGACAACTACAAGACCAACTGAGGCTCTCCTGAAAGGTGTGGTGGCATAACGATGACCCGATATGTGGCAATGGCGCAATTCTTTGTGATTGTTCCATATCATAGCCGATTAAAGCTTGGCCTGTGCGCCTAGAAGTTAATATTCCCTTTGCCGGACCCGGTTCCGGGCTTGAAACCGAACCGGATGATTTGTCTCTCGCAGAGCAAAACGAAGTATTGTGCCAGACGGACCGAATCGACTGGACTCAGGTTGTATCACTATCGCCATTTTCGTACGGGTGAAAGTGATAACTACGTACTTCTTGTGGTATTTATCAGATAAATGACCGAGGAGTTACCCTAGACGACGACCCCTAGTGGAGTGTCGAAGGCGTGGTTCCCAAAGCCTCATCATACTGCCGTTTGAACTGAGCAATGAACGCCGTCGGATTTGAGATGAATCGACAGATTCCGCGTTGCATTCTCGGATTCCGAAGTAGCTCAAAATCAACCAGGGCAAGGGTTTCAATGCCAGGGTTTGCGTATGATACATTTTTAATTTTGTTCAGGTATTATTTTACAATTACCCGTCACAAGCGTGTGCACCCAGCTGATGGCCGTTGATATATGCAAGCAGGAATAACAGTCTTTGCAGAATATGATTATTTAAACTTACTACTTATGGTTAATCTGAGGATATTCTTGGCAAAAAGTCTCAAGCAAATTCAGTCCTCAAAAGCCATCTTGCGTGCGGCTTTATTGCGTCTTATAGCATCATCAACGGTGCCAATTAGCTCAAATCCTCATTGTCTCTGAGCACGCAATGACGGGGCAATCAATAATGGATTTACTTTGTGTGCACGGTGCTAACTTTTGGCCCCTTTTCATTCTCATGAGCCAATTGGGTCAAGGCTGTGGTAACTTCGTCTGGCGCTGTGCTTGAATATTTTCTTGATGAAATCTCTGTCAATATCCACTCCTTGGTTCTTCAATTCAATCCAGTTGCTACTGTACTCTTTCACGTAGCATGCCAAGACTAGGCAAGATAACCTGTGCGATGGCTTGGTGCTGGACCAGGGTTCGGAGAAAAAGCTCCGATACGGCAGTTGAGGAGTCTCCGCCGACAGAGAATTCGTCATTAATTCCCCATAATGATCGACCACAGAAGAGTGACTATGCCAGCTTTGTTACTGATGATTTCTCTCACCTACCTGACCACGAGGCGGACATTCTTCGAAAGCAAGTGATTGTTAAATCAGTGGTTGCGAATTTTTTTTCGCTGTACAGATATGCGACCAAGAAAGATCAAATTTGGCTCGGACTTGGTTTTGTGTTGGCAGTAATTTCTGGAGTACTGAGACCACTTATGACGGTAAGGGATTAGACAACGACTCATCTTGTGCACAAAACTGGATTGCTAAATAAAACAGATTCTGATAGGAAACACCGCACAGCTGTTTGTCGCCTATCGTCCGCCAAATGAATTACATGAATATAATTGTAGCCAGATGTCTGCTTACTGTCAATCTGAAAATTGGAACATGAATCGTTCCGAGCCAATGACATCATTCGACAGCACTTCATATTACTTTGTCACTCCAGAAGAATTTCAAAGTCAAATTAATCAAATTGCTCTGTACGAGGTGCCATGAATTTTAGAGTGATAATTATACTGATAGCTATAGATTCTTTGTTGGTCTCGCGGTTACCGATTTCGTCTCCTCGTCAATTAACACATACATTTTTATCGACCGAGGTGAGGTCCTATCGTCTCGCATAAGGAAGAAATATCTCGAATCAACACTCCGACAGAATATGGCGTATTATGACAAACTTGGGACCGGAGAGATAACAACCCATATTTCAACGGACACGCTACTTGTGCAGGAAGGCATGTCTGAGAAGGTCGGACAGGTCACGTCAAATATTACGACTT
>JANJPG010000232.1:0-13196 GCA_030407185.1 Lipomyces yarrowii
ACGTAGCAGTGCCCGTTTATAGAGCATTGCTTCGGCAAGATACAGGAACTTCCAGCGCAGCAACTTTCCGCACATTGCCTTAGATTTATAATCAGTCAAGTCGAATATCTTTTCCGTCAAACAGAAGTAAGCGTGTCCCTTCTGCTTGATCTCATAGTTACAACGGATAGCTAATTGTCTCTCTAAAGGCAAACACATGGTTTTCTCAGAACAATGATTACTTTATTCCCGGATTTAGCACTTTGTGGCATTTTTATTTAAATACTCCTGACGAAGAGAGTCGCTCTGCATCCTGTGACGTGATAGTTTCGAGCGTCACAGAGGTTTGTGCCAGAATTCCCCTCAAAAATATTGGAATAATTATACTAATCATGTGTATAGTCCAGTCATATCAAGCGTCTACCACAGAATGATATTGACAAATGCCAGCGCTCGCTCGTACGACATTGTGTTAAGGCAATACATGCCGCTGGAAATGGTATGAGTGGAAGTAACTCTTGGCGTAAACTTGCGCGCTAATCGCATACAGCTATCTCGGTGGAGCCGGCAGCTACGATATGCTTCAAGCGGAGTGTCCAGTTTCTAGACACTTTTCTAGACACATACCATTTACACGGGATATCTACGTCAGACCAAACGATTGGTCTCCCACACTGCGTAGTCAAAGGTAACAATGTTACTATCAAACTGCAATGGCACGGCTACAAGTTTTCTTCGGCCATCGAAAGCCTTACACTAGGCGACGAGAACTCAACGTTTGATTTGTACTCGCAGATTTCCAGCATTGTCACTGGCACCAGCTTCAGAATTTTCGTCATGGGTAGTGAGATCGGGGCCAAAGATTCTCGCAAAACGCTGAAAGACGCTGGCTTCCGAGACGTTACGGCAGTAATGGTGGTCAGACGCCCACAAAATATAGACGATGAAGAAACTACTGCTGAAGTGGGACGGACAGAAACTGTGCAGCCTGTTGTTATGCAGAAATCTGAAGTCAGCTCGTCGGTTGAAACACATAAGCTTTCGGAATCGGTAGTAAAACGTTTGCGACCCGCTGATAAGGAACTCATGGACTCCTTTGACGCAATTTACGCACTTTTGCAGCTACCTGATGAGTACGCCTCGTGGAGTTGGCAGTTTGTTAGGAAACTTAGTCCGGCCCCTAAGCTGTTGGACATTTTCCTTGATCCAGAACAAGTGACGGCAAACTGGAATGAATTATATCCACTTCAACAGCCATTCCGAGCGCTCTATTCGGACCACGTTCTTCACTACGTACATTCTCTTTACCAACAGGTATGTTCATATGTAGATACCTCCGGATGGAGTGATATCTAACAAAACTAGAATAAGCTTGACCAACGGTGGATTCAAGGCTGTTACGAGTTCATCATTCTGCCGCTGCTGAAGCTCGCTGTTAATCCTGCTCTTGCGTTGTCTTCCTCGAATGATATTCGCAATATTCTCCGGTGTACGTGCCTAAGTCGAGCTGTCATGTTACTACGCGAAGATATCTCCAGCCCACTGCCGCATGGTAGTTTTCCTCTAGAGGACGATGTCAATGAGTTTGTGTCAAGCCTGGCCGACCTAGCTGACTGCACTTCAAGAGATCTGTCCGAACGGGTTCTGGACGTCTTACTCATATCGTCGATTCGTGACGAGCGGATATGGAAGTCAGTCGAGCGAAGCGAGAGGTGGAGCCAGGTGTTTAAGATGTGCTTGCTCTATACTCCTGATGAGTCACTGCGCTCGTATTTCAATGCCACAATTTCGGACTACATAAAGAATTTGTTAGGACAACAAGATCGTACAATGAACAACCAAGCACTGTTGTATTTCTGGAGAATAGTCGAGTCCATACTACCTCAAGCGAATGACCGAATCGGGAGCCAGTCTTCGACGTTATTTTTGCTAGCAGAATTTCTCTTGAAGTCATTGCTCTCACGCTCACTGTCGGAAATCGACGAGGGCACTTTGGTTATGAAGTGGTATCGGCCACTGAAGGACCATCTGCCTATTGAGGTCTGTTTACTTTTCGTTGAATCGGTGAGTCTAATGCTTACTGGTCTAGTCGCTTTTCGACCAAAAACCGGATCATGTCATAAAGGGCTATGCTAAACTTATGATATGCACTATCGAATGTCGCCGGGACGAATCGCAGCTGCCTGACCTTAAGTAAGTATAATCGCCGTTTCAGGACATTGGAGTATTGGTAACACCTTGCAAGTCAAATTTCCGTTTCAACGATTTTGAATCTCCTGTTTCCCACTATACACGACCGAGATACTGACTTCGAATGTAATTCTGAGATGGGGGCCTCATTATCTGAGTCTATCGGATGCGTTGTTGCTGACACCAGGTTGTCCCTTTACAAGCTTCTTCTCCTTTTAGTTGACAATGGGGGGAATCTAACACAATTTGTTCCGCATCTGCTCAAACTTTTCCCGAAGGGTAAGAGTAATAATGTATAAAGGGTTATGAGCAATTTTAACGTGAATTAGACGGCGTGTTGCATGATTCATGGAACACTGACCGCGTGCGTTGGCTTCGCGGAGAATCAGGCTTCGTGGGAATGCAAAATCTTGCAAATACGTGCTACGTTAACTCATTTGTCAACCAACTGTATATGAATGAGGAATTCCGAAGTCACATATTTGGATTGACGCAATCAGATACTATAGACTCTTCCATCCAGCCTGCCTTATTAGAGAATATGGCCCGGCTCTTTGCATATCTGCGGTATGGGTGGCAGAAAATGCTTGACACCCGCCAATTTATCCAATCAATTGTGGACTTCGAAAACAAGCCTATAGACGTGTCCGTACAAATGGATGTGGATGAATTCTACAACCTGTTGCTTGACAGAATAGATGGCCAGATATCAGCTGTGACCTGGAAAGCGGAGATTAGAAATTGCTACGGTGGCGCGTTGCTAACGCAGATCAAGTCAAAGGAATGCGTTCACGTTTCAGAGCGTACTGAGCCTTTTTCGGCGATCCAATGTGACATCAAAGGCAAAACTAATTTGATAGAGAGCTTGAAGTCCTACGTTGAGGGCGAAAGTATGGAAGGCGGTAAGTACGACTTCCTTGCGTATTTGCAACTTTCTGACAAATTAGATAATAAATACTGGTGTTCTCAATGCTCTGCGCATGTGGAGGCTGAGAAAAGGTACGATAGCACGGTAGCCAGGGATAAATAAGTAACGGTCCTAATTTGTATAGAATCTGCCTGAAAGATGTGCCCAATCACCTCATCTTCCACCTCAAGCGCTTCGATTTTGATCTTCAAACGATGCAAAGAAGCAAGATCAATGATCGCTTCGAGTTTCCCATGGAGATCGATATTGAGCCGTTTACGTTCAGCCATTTTTCGCAGGGGCCTGACGTGCAGGGTTCTGGGAGTCAGGGTGACAAGTTCAAATTGGTTGGCATTTTAGTTCACAGTGGAACGGCGGAGTCTGGGCATTATTACTCGTATATTTTGAATAATTCCGCTACGAACGATAAGTATCGGTGGATCGAGTTCAATGATGCGGAAGTGTCTACGTTTGATCCAAATATGATTGCCAGCACCTGCTTTGGAGGAACAACTTCCGACGCTCCAGGTGACATGGTGGAAAAGCCTTTTTCGGCCTACATGCTGTTCTACGATCGTATTTCGCCTCGACATAAGAGTGGATCTTCAACAAACAAAGACACTAATAATACCGTGATTACCGACCGTGCTGAGTTTACAAAGATCTATTCATGTCCTGATTCGCTGCATTCGCAGATATGTCGGGAGAATGAACTCTTGGCCATGAAGTGGGCCGTCTTTGGCACAGAGCATTTGCAGTTTGTATTGGCCTGCTATCAGCAACTGTCTCAGGACAGGGCCGATGCAGACGTTGACCTACTGAACTTGCAACGCCCATGTGAAGACTTTCATCTATTGTTATTCGAGACTTTTTATCAAATTGTTTCGCGGATTAAAGAGGCCACGGAGGTCGATCAGTACATATCGATCATGCAACGGTCTTTCACTTTGCAGGCCCGTCATTGCGTCGCATTTCTCTCCTGGCTTGCAAGCTCCGATGCTCAGCTCAGAGGTCTAATCATTCGGTGTCCCAATGCTCAGGTCAGACATAGTGTATCTAGGTTAGTGCGGGTATGCTTTATGACAATCCGCGACCAAGCACCGGAAGTGTACGGATCTCTGAAAATATGGCTGCAGTGCCTCCTGAAGCCCGATATGGACGAGAGCTGCAATCTTGTGTACCGATTCTTTTGCGCTTTAGGGGATATTATTCCCAATATCTCGATTATGTCGCGAGCATGGGACGAATACTACGGACTACTGTCGGATATCGTAGGCATTGGGCCGCAGGAATGTGCCTTTTTCATATACTCGGGATATCTGCAAAAGGCTCTGGTCTCGTTTTATGATGA
The DNA here is from genome assembly GCA_030407185.1 of Lipomyces yarrowii. Taxonomy (NCBI): domain Eukaryota; kingdom Fungi; phylum Ascomycota; class Lipomycetes; order Lipomycetales; family Lipomycetaceae; genus Lipomyces; species Lipomyces yarrowii. The sequence continues at coordinate 4,428 of JANJPG010000232.1, forward strand.
CCGATATGTCGGACCGAAACCGGGACCCCAGTGGCTCGAAGTGCGACTGAATGAACAGCGAAAGCCATCATATACAGGGATTTTGAGGTTTTTGTCGCTAATGCTGCATCGCGTTGATCTTGATCAAGAGTACTCCGAGTCGATACTTGCTCGCTGCCCGGCGGATTTGGCCGATGAAGACGCCGTCAACAGTGTTCCACTAACGATCGGCGAGGTTGAGCTTCTTTCGCGGGGAGCTAAGAAGAACTCTCTGATGTTTCTTTATCGGCAGGTTGAGTCTGATTGCCCGTTGGACCAGGTGATGGAGTTTGTTGAGTTATTTAAACGACTGGATCGCCGCCAGACGACGCGGTTAATATTCAACACTATATCGCTTGGTTTTGAAGCGGACAATGCAGAGAATATGCGACCCTTTTTGCTGTGCATGTTGAGGTTGTCGGGTGCGTTTCAACTTACTCAACGGGACTGTGACCAGCTGGCGGATCGAATATTTAGAAATGTGGAGAGCACGTGCGATATTTCAGGAGAAGGTTTTGTGGATTTTATTTCGCGCGCGATTGTAGAGCCGGATGTTCCCGAGTCGATGAAGAAGTCCATACTCTCACAGATTCATGTCTGGGCGCCACCGCTACTTGTGCATTGGAATAAGAATGTGAGGGACGTGACAGAGAACAATATTGACAGTATCTTGTTTCGGAAGATATCGGCGCTCGAAGAGCAACTGGCAGTAGTCGAAAGAGCTCTGGGAACTGTACCAGGCCATGAAACAACGGATGTTGAGGAAATTACCGACTCGCCACCGCCATCAGCACATGCAGTTGCACCACCGTTACCAGAACGATCGTTTAGTAGCGGACGGGTTGTACATTTAGGAGACAGAGCGAATGTTAGCGAGACTGCGGATGAGTACGACAAGACCAAGCACCGGAGAGCCATATTTTTGCAGATCACCATGCGCCTTGTATCGAGTATATTTGCACTTGTGGAACGGAAGTATCGCAATCCGAAGGTTCGATTGAACGCCGCCGAACTGAACTTCGATAGTCTGAGTGAAGTGCTGCGGGTATGTGCGCGTGTGCTGGATGACGAGGACATGACTGTCCAAATAGAAGAGTTACGACAAGACCTAGAAGCGATGCACGTGCAGAGCGAACAAGTTAATTCTGGTACGTGAATTTTTGTTTAATGGTTAGCTGGAACGATGGAGCTAATTTACTCAGCAGTGGAGTGGACATCCGATGGCGAAGGAGATAGCGATCTTGATGAACAATATCTTATGGAGTTAGAGGATACGGTTGGAGGGTAATACAATGTAAATTGCTGCGAATGCGGATAAATGCGTATAGGATATTCGGGGTGTTATATGGATGGAGCTTTGTGCAAATATACTTAAGCTACCACTTATGTGGGCAAATATAGGGTAAAAACTTGGGCTGGCACTTTATAGTTAATTACCGGAAAGTTCGCGGCGGTTCAGTCTCGTGAGGAGAGTGCGGCTCGGCTGCAGGTGTCATGTCGATTTGTGGCCGTCGTATTTTTTTTGTTGCGTATACTCTTGCACAATAATAATACGAACCCCGAACAATTATGAGGCTCTCCCGATAAAATGACACATCCCTTGTTCTTGTTCGCCCACTCGACCCGCGTGTCGAGCGAGGAAGTCCACTCCGCGCCCGCTGATGCTTGGTGCTGCGGTTGTTAAGTGCTGGTGCTGCTGTTCGCTCTGCTCTGCTCTGCTCTTCTGCTCTTCTGCTCTCTGCTAGCCGTCATGCTACATCTGCCTACCTCTCTGCTGCCGCTCATCCTTTTCCCGTGAAGATCATAATATGGCAATTGCAGGCAGTTCTCCGCAGCGTCACAGTACCTACGAGCGGCGCGGAACCTCAGCCTCCACCCACGGCCGCGCTCTCGTCGGTGTGCCGTGCGCAATGTGCGACGAGCCCCTCGAACACTCCTTCCAAGGCGAGCGTGTCATCGAGTTCGGCTGCGGCCATGTCGGCCACGAGGCCTGCTGCAAAGAAGTGTTCAGACAAGTCATCGATGACATGGCAGCTGCGTCTGCATCCGCATCCGCGTCCGCGTCTGTGTCTGCGTTTGGATCGCGGACGACCCCAGTGAAGAACGACAAACGCAATCTTCCTCAGATCAGATGTCCGATTTGCGATTCAGTCATTCAGATTGACCCCCTTCGACACGGAAACCTCCTAGCCTCCACGAGTGAGAGATCACATCCATCCAAGGAGCGCATGTTTTCAAAATTGCTAATAGTAATTAGAAATATCTGTCGGCGTTCCACGTGAAGAGCCTAGCTTACACGGCACTCTGAATCTAACCACCGAAAACAATCCCGCGGTGGCCACATCCTCTATGCGTGCTGCGACTGCGCCAAGTGCGCCCCGTCAAATAGGTCCACAGTCGGTCCTGTCTACACTGCCTTTGAGCTCGAATGAAAGCAATACCCTCAGCCAATATTCGCTCACTAAGCCTCTGCAGCTTCGGCAGACTTCTAGTCTTAATAACCTTAAAGAAGAGACCGAATTTTCATCATTCACTGCTGCGTTGGCTACACGGGAGAGTCCTTGTGAACCTTTAAAAGTTGTTCCGTTATCACCGGCTGCATTGGCAGCAGAGAATGAAAGTCTGCGAAATGCGATAATATCATCTGCCACAGCTGCAGCAGCACCGACTGCCAAGCATGCTAACGCGTCTGCCACACCGAGACAGGTTCTTTCCGCTACACCATCGTTGTTTTCGCCGCTAATGCCTCCACCTGCGCCGCCACCTCTGGCTCCACCAAAGACTCGGATTCCTGACCCAAAAGTGCACATGACTTCTGCCACTCCTACTGTCATAAGATCGAATGAAGAGCAGTGTCTTAGCTGTCTCGTTCACGTGGAGATCCCTAAATGCATCGCCCCGAGCTTTTCAGTATTTTCGACCGAGTCGCCCCGAAGCAGTGGCGCGATACCGCGCAAGTCGCACGTGGAGGATTTGACCTCTGCCGAACATGTGCTTCAGTATTTAAAGTCACGGTTAGAGAAAGTGGAGAAGTACAAAGCATTGGATCTCTCGTCGTATGTAGACCCTGTCATTTTTTGATACGTCTTCTAATTTTATGGTTATAGATTTGGAAAAGTGCAATTATGGGGTCTGTTATGTGTTAGTTACATGGAATCGTGGCAAGTTCTAGACTGCTATCTCTTTCGCGACTATCTTATTTGCGTAAAGGAAAAGATTGAGGAGTTCCAGGACACGAACGTGTCTCCCTGCAGCCAGCCGTCACGCGACCTGTTAAGTATTAAAAGCTTTGTGTGTCTCCGGAAACATTTAGTCAGTGTCTCCGTGAACAATGACAACAGTAACTACAGCTTGGTTTTGAATCTCTCAGTAAAGGAACTGCCACAATTGACTTTGACCTTCAGAGATGACATGGAGAGAGAGCGCTGGCGACTTGCGCTAGTAAATTTCGACGATAACGTGGCATCAACCGCAAGAGAAGTCATCACAGCTGGTGTGCCCATACAATCGCCCCAACTTCCTCCCGGCATGTCGCATATTAAAATAAACGGACGGGGATCCGAGTCATCGATATTGAGTTCAAATGCAACATTGGCGCATACTCGAACTCCCACTACTCCAGTGGAAGTCTCAACATCTCCAGCTACTGCGAAATTTTTATCATTCAAATCCCACATTCCTGTCGACCTAGTCATTGCCATTCCTGTCTCAGACTCTATGGGAAATAGCAAGTTGGCTCCAATTCAGGAAGCATTAACGTTCATACTGGAGTCGATTGGTAGCAAAGATAGGGTCGGTATAGTGACCTACACGTCCCGTGGTGCCTCTAATTTGACCTTTTCTGGACTCAAGAATAAGTCATGGGATGGATGGAATTCAACAATTGCCCAGCTTCCGACGCTTAAAAAGACAGGTTCGCGAGCGAATCCGTTGAATGGCGCGAGGCAGGCTCTGGAGCTGCTCAAATCGACGACATCACAAAGTCCGATATCGACTATTTTCCTGATAAGTGATTCGCCAACCGGCCAGATATCGCTGTCCTCACTTGAGCAAGCTGCCCATCGGTCTTCGGTCAAAGAGTTTTGTGTGAATGCAATCTCGTCTGGTGTTCTGGTACATTGTTTTGGTATTGGCATGCGTCATGACCCTGAAGATTTGATTGAGATAAGCAGTAACTCGCACGGAACGTACACGTACATAAAAGAATGGAATCTAATTCCCGAATGCCTTGCGGGATGTCTCGGTCTTACATTTGGAATGTCGCATCGAGATGTGAAGGTACTGCTGAAAATCCCAGAGGAAAGCCACGGCCGGATAATTAAGGTCGAAGGCAGCTTGTCGTATCTTCTCAGGAATGGAGATAGAGAAGCCGAGGTTTTACTCGGTGATGTGGCATTTGGTGAATCAAAAGGTTCCTTCTTCTGGTTCGTGCTCGATAGACCTAGATTGCTAATGCCGCTATAAGATGTTATCGTACAGTTGGCGATTCCACCATATCATAAGCCAAGCGCCTATAAACCACTGGACAGCTGGGATGTGATGATGTCGGATCTGAAAGCCATTGGCAGCGAAGACAGTGATGAATCCGAGGATATGTCTGCAGTGCGACGTCGCAACGGATCGCTCGATTACCGTAATAGGGAACGTCCTGAAAGTGTGGAAGAACTTCCTGTATTAAAAGCAGAAGTTTCGTTTTCCCAGTTTAGTAGTTCCGCAAATCCGCGGAGGCATAAAATCAAGCCGGCCGCGCTTCTCGTCATTCTGATGCTGCAAGCAACTCAACAGCAACAGCAGCAGCAGCAACAACAGCAACAACGAAAAGGTTCAGTAGCGAGCCTCACTCCACCGGCGTCTGCGAACCCCGGCCTTGGTCAGCGGAGGGTGGAGATATTGACGGCAGAGTGTCTCAAACGTGCGGTGACACTGGTACAGAATGGCAAGTCTGATAAGGCACTTGAGTTGATGAAAAGGAGCCTCAAGATTACGCAAGGATTGTCACTGGGCGCGTTGCCACTTCCGCCGGAAGTATTACTACGGTCAGGCGGGCCATCCAAGGGAAGCGTCGACGACAGTAGCACACCACCAATGCCGCCTCCTTCACGGCGAGGCACAGTTGGGGGAGTAGAACCGGCTATTATAGATGCTTTAAGCGCCGAAATGCAGGCCGCGCTCAATTCAATACCAGACACAGAAATGTTCCTACACGATGCTCGTAAACGGATCATGCAGGTTGTAGGAATGATCATGACACAGCGTGCATTCACGTCAAGGTCGACGCTGGAGTCGTACTTTGCAAATAGAGTAGAAAATGTTGGGAAACTTTTGAATTGTGCACAAGAATGGCGGGAGAAGCAAGCGGAGAGTCCTACTAGTTCGCCTTACTAATGTTGATGTACACTACTGCGATGTATGGTACCGATAGTAATCTCATTTCCTTATCAAACCACGCAAGGACAAGTCATAGATAACCTCTTCAACTTTCTTCACGTCATATTTTATGGAGTCAACTCGAGATCGCAATCCGTCGTTTTTGAGGTTGAGCATTAAAAACCCTGCTTGAAGCTGCTTGATGAAGTGATTTATGCGGATTGGTGTGGAGTAGTTGGAGTTCTCCGTCATGATCACTGAGTTTACTGCCAGCCGGGACTGAACCTGGTCGTCAGCTTCATCTAAAGTGAATACAGTGCATACTTGGCAATTCATACAAGTTCATTGATCAGAGATATAACTGCCTGAAGATATTCTTCTAGCGTCAGATGAAATGTGTTCTCGTCGTCGACGTCGCATTTGACTGTATTCGGGTAGTTACAATCTCGTATGCTCGATTGTCGCTCAAAAGATAAAAAGTAGAAGACTCACCCCCCAAGGTTTCGCAGACACCCTGGATACTTGTCAACTGACCAGCTCTATATATTACGTCATCATTCTCTTTGGTCGTGTCGATCGGCTGGTCCAATTCTTGCGGCTCGCTGCTTGCACTGCCATAAGCAATATAGGCATTTCCCTCGTTCACGAGCCAATCCCGAAAGAGAGTTACAAACGCCGCATTCTGGAGCGTTCTACTCCAAATAGCATTGTACTTGTAGAACGGGTGCTGTGACGCTAAGGATGCCAGAGTCTGGACGGCTTCTTTTTGAAGCTGAAACGACTCGGCAGTTCGAGTAGCAAAATTGGTAACTGATGCCGGGTTAGCAACATTAGACAGCCACAGGCCCAATGGTTACTTTCATAAATTTGAAGGCGTAGAGTGTGCTGCAGACAGAACTGAGAGGATTGAACGCAAGTGAGGCTCAACTGCTTTTGTGAGAGTGCGAATGTTCTGGGTAAATGACCATCAGTATTGGGGTACTACGGAGAAAAATGGAGGAATACCTCGCGAATCTCGGACCTAAGCAAGAAATGTCAGTACCAGACTTTACACCTTGATCTGCTAGACGAATGGAACAACGTACTCGCGATCTATGCTATCCTGGCACTTGCTGAATATATCTAGATCCATTGCAGTTTCTGCTTTAACCATGAAAGTAGCAAATGAGCACGAGTACTTTCAATGTTGGCGGTGTCAGCAACGGGTCTTGTATCAGGGTGCTAATTACCCTCCCCGCGACTCTGCTCCGCCGCTCACTTCGCCAAGTTGCAACCCGCCATCAATCTAGTGATCGAATCAAACCAGAATAATTGCTTCCGCTTCTACCTCTGCATTCGTCTCAGTTTGCTTGCTTATTCCTTGGCAATGAGCAGCAAGGTAAGCCGACTTGTGCTGATCTCCCAGCGGAGCTTCTAATTGACCGCATTTCGTGTAGAAACCTCCACGAGGCGGACTCGCAGCGCCTCCTATGATTCCGCAATCGGAAGGTACACCAGGTCTGCAAGCAGCAATCTCGTGTAATGTGGCTAACCCATCCCTATAGAGATCAAGTACCGCCAGAAATGCAAAGATCTCAAGAAGCGGATCCGCGAAATTGAAGAGCAGAACGATGTCCTCACTCTCCGGCTCGCCAGATCAAAACGCGCTGTCCAGCGTATGCGCCTGGAGCGTGCCTTATTGCTTGAGAAGCTAGAAGAGCGTACGTTCCTCAAAGTTGATGATTCCGAAGGAAGTCCTTCACCTCCGCCATCAGTATGTGCATCTGAGATTCTCAGACAGTATATCGCTGACAGCGACTTAGCCTCCACGCATCCACAACGCCCGTCACCGAAGGCGAGAGTCTGACGGATCGCTATCACCGGTCGAAGAATCGACTACTGGAGGATTCACGGCGTTCACAAACAACGGAACGTCGTCTAAGGCTAATCACTCACATTCGGCAAACGTGTCGTCTAAAGCTGCAACCGCAAGCCACCCTCACGCAAAGAAGAAACATCACACCCAGCGCGACCCAAATGCGCCAAAGCGACCGCAGAATGCGTACATTATATTTTGTGACCATGAAAAGGAACGAGTGCGATCACAACTAGAGGCCTCTCAGCCTGGCGAGACATTCGATCTTACCAAAGCAATGGCGGAAGCGTGGCGGGATTTAGGTGATGAAGGGCGAAAGCCTTATTATGAACTCTACGATGCTGAGAAAGCTCGGTATAATCGCGAAATGGAGGCGTACGTACCTCCTGGCAGTGTGCTTCCGATCGCCTCGGCGCCTGCTATCGGTAACAATAATGCAATACCCCAAGCTTCCTCACCCGCACCTATGCCTGGTGACACCTTTGTCGCGATTCCTGCATCTCAACTGGACGACGACGTGGTACCCGAGGAAGAAGACGAAGAAATGGAAGACATTTCCTTTGGAGGGGGCTTTACTGCGGTCAACAGAAGGTGACACCGCATAATATTTCCGAAAATAAATGAAAGGTATGAAGTCAATAGTAAATAGATAAAGCGGCGTGTGGTAATTGGTTCTGGTATGTATTGTTTAATGCAAAAGATTGATTTGATATTTGTCACATCCATGTCCAGTACGTTCTACAAGATCTGAGCGTAGCTAAGGGTATTGTTAAAGTTAGGTGTCATCGGTCACCGTTGGGTTGGGTTGTAGATTACTGACGTTTTGTCCTCATTCTTCGTTCGTGTATAATTCTATGTAGTGGTTGTATTAATGTACAAATTTAGATTATATTTAAAATACAGAGCAAAAGTTATAACCCATAGCATATCAATACATCAAAATCTCTTTCAGCGCAGTTAGCGTACATCTCTGTAAGCGCGACACCCATACAACTCGAGGATGAAATTTCGGCGCCTCTAGAGTAAGCCTAGGTTCCAAATCTCACTGGCCCCGCGCTCCGCAAAATCTTCGCGTGACATATATGCACCGTCGATACTGGCGATACCAGGCGTAAAAATCTGCTTAGCCGCAATCTGACTGCCCAAAAATGGAGCATCTTCCCACGTGTGTCCTTTCCATCCAATAAAGTAGTCGGCCATCTTCGCGAGCTTAATCGTCGTAGGAACCTGTCCGTGACCAAGAGTCTGCCCGTAGACTGCAGGTGTGGCAGGGGGTGTGCCGTACCCAGGAGTATTTAGCCCTGATGGTAATTCAGAGTATGTCGTTCCGCGCGTTATTAAGAAGTGCTCCTGTAGAGACAACAACAATGCATCCACAAATCCCTTTATGACTGTCGGACCACCCACAATAATTATATTTTCCCAACAGTCACCACGTCTCGCAATATCGTCCAACTTCCCGATTACATTTCCGATCTCGTGTGACAGTCTTTCAATCATATCTTCGGTACCCTGGAATCTCTCAGTGC